>BMAO01029493.1:0-22957 GCA_019973975.1 Trichonephila clavata | reverse complement strand
TGAAGTTATTCACTCGGTAAAACGAAAGAATTGGAAAGTGAGTGGGTGATTTTTAAATTCGCACTGTTTGCCTATTCGAGGGTTTTTGGTGACAGACCTTGAAATTTTCAACCATGCTCAAGTGACGAGGACGACACATGAGCTTTCACCCATCTTTAATAATTACCACACCACACCAACGCAAGAACAAATTTCGAAAAAGGGAGTTTTTATGACATTGTTAAAGAAATCACTCACACCGCACGCACGCGCACACACACACACACACACAGGTGCTATCGGCCTGAGGGAAACACGAAATTTCCATGAGGGTGAAGTTATTCACTCGGTAAAAGCCCGTGCAACGCCGGGCTAAGCGGAGAGGAAAGAAACAAAGAAATTAAAGTAATTTCGGAAAATAATATTGGAAGTGCTGAATTTGTGAAGATTGAGTGAATATTAACGTCATACTGTTCAGCTACACGAGGCCTTTTGGGGACGGTCCACGTAATTTTGAACCATCGTCAAGTGACGCGGACGACACCTGAGCTGGCACCCCTTCTCCTAACTACCACACCACACCAGCGGGTGGACGTTTGAACTCTCGACAGATTTTACGTGCATCGCTCCCCAACACTGCGGGTCTTCAGTGGTACTAGGATCGAGAATTTGTTAAGAGAAGGGAAAATGTTAAGCAACAAAGCCATGACACGCACTCACGGGACATGCACTCACATCGTACGCGTGAAACCCCACAAAAGTGTTGGCGTTAGAATAAAAGGAAGAAATTAACATGGGTATTAAGTTATACCCTCGGTATAAGCCCGTGCAACGCCGGGCCATGAAAGCTAGTATTTAGGAAAAGATGCAGTACACAAAAAGTTTCATTTTATTACGATAAAAACTGGCCAAGTCGTTTTTTACGTCACTTTTATGTAAATCGTTTTTAAATTTAAAAGTATACGTTAATAATACAATAATTGAGTATTTAAGAAATAAAATTTATTCTGTGTTCGTGTAAAACATAGAAAAAATAGACATATGCTGTGGCTTCAGTCTGATTTGCTGCGTTTTTGCTGATCATGACGAACATTAAAAATCTGTTGTGTAGTCACTTGCAATTGCATACAGTCGTACTCTAATATTACGAATTCTAGTACGGGAGAACGAGATGTATACAAATGAAGAATACTGCGAAGTGTAATTGAAAGTGCAGTGTAATCGAAATAAGAGAGAAGACTTTATGCCATTAAATTTCCCACTCGAAGACATCCATCTTATTGTACAATTGCCCGTGCTGTTCAACGCTTGTATAAAACTAGGAGTTGCCATAGGCGTATTCCTTTGTCTCGGGCCACACCTCGTGCCTTCATCATTATTTAAGTTAGTTTGGTCATTCTGATATAATAAAACCCCTGAGTCATGATTGGTGCATCATTCCACATTATGTTATAATCTGAAAGGCAATTGCTGTATTATTTTGCTGCTATTTGTTAAAACAAGCTGTTTTGATCATTTCGGTACAAGTTGTATTTCTTTAATTTAATTTTTATTGTTTGCCATACAGCAATACAAATTGTCAATCTATGATATTTACTACGATGTTTTAATATTACTATGATGTTTTTCTTTTGCTCTTTCTGTAGATAGTGAATTACTGTTCTCTAAACTGAATTTATATACAACCCCTTTTTCTGAGCAACTCAGATGCTTCAAATTTATGTAGGCATAACTTAGTCAGTTTTTATCCTAATAAAATGAAACTTTTTGTTTTTAATTTGTTTTTGTGTTCTGCACCTTTTCCGAATTACAAGTAATAGGACCGGGAGATCGTATAAAAATTTAATTTTTGTAATTTTTTTGTAAATGGGTTTTTTGGTTCGAAAAGCACGTAAAAACATGCTAAACCTTTTTTAAAACATTTTTCAAATTGAAAGTGCATATCTAAACCGAACGGTTCGGGAATTAGCTATTGGGTCACATTAAGGCTGGACACCCTGTATATGTGTATGTAAACACATGCCCTCTTTTATCTTCCTTTCTATTTTTTAAAACTTTTGTTTGAAAAAAGTTATTTTTTTTCTTGACCTGATTCTATTTTCTGCTTAATACTTCTTGACTGGGAGCTATTCTGTTATTTTGTTCATTTTGTCCAGCTTTTACTCTTTAATAATATCCATCAAAAGAAGTTTCTCCTCCATTGCTTTTTCTTGTAGGCGAGACACTGGCATTCACACACTCAAGAATTCCACTTCTCTTCAAGTGGCGAAGTCGTTAAATGCAGGAAAGTTCAACGTAATAAACATTCAGGTTCTTAGTAATTCGTTATTTATTCTGGAACTATCCAGTATGACAGTGAATTTAATTAATAGAAATCAATTAACGCACGAAAAAATCCAGAATAATACACATCCACCATAGTGCGAATTAAAAGTTCAAACATTAATAGAAATCTGTATTTAAAACACAGCATTGTCAACAGGGACGTCTTAAGAATTTTTGAGGTCCTTGGTCCAGAGAAATCTCTTTGAGGCCCTGGGCCCTATGCAAAAGTAGGACCTGCCTGTGATCTATAAAAGTGATAGTATAAAGCAGGGATGGCGAGCTATTGGCACGCGACACAATATTTTGGGCACGCTACGAGAAAAATGGTTTGCATTTTATTTCAAAATAACAAATTTCACAATGAAGTATTACGAACAAACGCGAGTGATCGGTCGCGGGGCGGCAGGGAGCACACTGGTTTGTTAATGTTTTGTCTTAGTTATGTCGTGGACTACAGTTGTTTATGATTCAAAGTTTGTCTACGCATAGCATAGTCAGTTTCATTGACGCAACTGTATTTTAAAGTTTATTTGTGTTATATTTAAGATTCTTAAGTATTCTTTAACATGGCTAGTTCAGCAAAATAATTAAAAGGGCAAGATAGTAAGTGTAACAGAGAGAATTTCAAATTTGGTGAATCTAGAAATATGGCATTATTAATAAAGGCGACTAAGCGGTGTGTGTTTTATGCTCTGGACCAACCACCCTTCCACCAACCTCACGAGAGGACTTGCGACTCGACGGTTATTTAAAATACCCCCCATGCTGAAAAAGCAATATACATTTACAAACATCTATGCCTTCTCCGGGATTCGAACTCAAGCCCAACGTCATTGCAGTCAGCGTCGCTAACCACTATACCGGATGGGCGGCATACTCCGCAGTATAATTTTACAAATCTTGTAAATTATTTCACCATTTTTATGTAGTGATTATTATAAAGTTTCGTTTTACTTTATTACAGGTGAATCATCCAAAATCATCGCACACACTCCAACCCCATCTCGCCCGAGACAGAAGAGACTCTCTCACAGTTCCATCAGCGAAGGTGACGAGAGTGGTACAGAGAGCGGCACATCTGGCAAATCGAAGCGATCTTTCACTCCAAACAAGCGCACAGCCCTCACCTCTTCAAAATACACAACTAAATCCAAACCATTTTCCATTGCGACTTTGGACATTTCTCCCACATATCTTGAAAACTCACCCCCAGAAAGTGTGAAGTCTGAGCTTAGGGATTACGTCGGAGACGCTCTTCGCCAACAGTTTTGCATGACCTTCAGTGAGATCAAAGAGCTTGTACTCGAGAGCCACCTGAGCTCCTTCGCCAGCAGAAGTGACTTCGAAGCTCTACTTGACGACGCTCTAACTGATTATGGTGCTCAAAAACTGAAGAATAAGGTAATGCTAGTTTTTCCTCTTCTGCAAATAATTAAAGCTACCAGAACTTAATAGTCTGCAGCAGGGCCGTTTTTAACCTCCCTGGCGAACTAGGCCTTCATTCCCCACTCTTTCAGAGCACCCCAGTCCTTCATTTGTTACCTTGCCAGTTTTGGTTCAGGATAAATTTTCTCTTACCCTTTTCCCTTTCTTTGTTTTTGCTCTTTGGTGAGGCTTTCCATTATCCACCACCTATGGACCCACCGTGTCCTGGACTGGCAACTGGCAGTCATGATTAAAGGATAGTGGCATGGTTTGGCTTTTCTTATTCGTTTCTTACCTTACGGTATCACGAATCACTCACCAGCCCTTTGTAAGTTAGTACAGTAAATTAAAGAAATCGTTTGCAATTACAGTATGTTGTGTACATTATTGTGTGAACTGTTTTCAAATTGTTAATTATCATCTTTTCACATTGCTTATCGCTTTACTATCTTTTACTTTTAGACATTCTTATTCTTTTTTTAAGTCACTGACGTTGTACTTGTACAACAAAAGTTTTATTCGAGCTTTGATCATTGAAAACCGTCACTGACATCATTATAATCAATTTCCATTGTAATATCATTTTGAGTTCATGGAAACATGAAACTTGTTCAGTTTTTCTTTTTCCACAGTAGATCTCATTTCAGTCTTTACTCTTTTAAAGGCCCAAATGCTTCTCTCATGACTCGCTAGGTGATAGTACGTTCGCTGAAATTTTAATTTTTTCTCTTTTTTCGCCCTACAATTTTTTGCGTCCAAGAGTGCCCAAGCGGCAAAGTGGCCCTGGTCTGCAGGTTATGATTAGTAGATTATACATCATTACTGGCGCTTCGCTGGGTATATCATGATGTTGTATGAATATATACTGTTTATAAATTATTGATAAGTTCTAACATAAAGTCTTCGATTGTATAGGAAAAAAAAATCTTATTACTCTCACCTCTTGATTAAAAAAAACAGGACTTGAAATTTTTTAAAATTGAAGTCGAATTATCTTTTATTTACCCGTAACCCCCTCCCCAAAAAGGATTTCCGCAAAACCTACTTTTAGTAGATCTCTATTCAAGAAAATAAACATGCTCGCCAAATTTCAAGTCTAAGTCTTATGCTTCAGAAAATGAATATTTAATATTATTTCTTTTATTCCACTCGCGCTTTTGTAAATGGTCGTAAACAGAAATGGAGCACCTTTTTGAAAAAATATTATATGCCATCAAAATATTATACACCATTAAAATATTATACCCCATTTCTGAGGCGTTTGATGAACCCGAAGCTGCCATCTTTACCGCTATCTTTTTTTATGACGTAAGAAGCCGAAGAACCCCATTGGCTGAAATTGCAAATAATTTTTATTTGTGGGAATTTTTTCAGCTCACTGGGAAAAAGTTGTTGGGAGCCGTTGCTATGGTAACTTGGTAGAAATTGATCGCTTTCAAAGAAAATTGCTCCAAATACGTATATGTGTGACAAAGCCTTTAATCTCAATTTTTTTTTGTCTCACACCTCGTATTAATTATCTTTAGTAATGCATTTTTTTTCCTTAGTATAACTAAAGGAATTATCTGCATTTTCTTTCGAAACATGATGTAATTTATGTGTACAAACATATTTTCCGCTCGTTGTTTCCTTTTTATAAAATTAGTTTTAGTTATTGTTTTGGTGAATGGAAATAAATTTATTGTTATTATTTTTTTTTAGTGGCCTCAAAACACTCGACCTGAAAGCTTGTATGCTTTTACAAAATTTGGAAATAAGTTAGATCGGGTAAGTGATTTTTTTTTCTTCTAAAAAGAATATTATGAATAATACTATTTTATCATCATATATATTGTAAGAGACAGAAAAATTAAGAGAAAAATTGGCTCACATGAAGGAATTGTCGAAAAATGGGGATGAAACATGTATAGAAACAAGAAACTACAATATAGAACAATAGGATCATTTGGCGTTTGAATCACTGGGCGATCATTTAAAAGTAAAGAACTCTATAAGGAGTTAATTCTCTTTCAACCTGGTCGGAGATTGTCTCCAACTGTTTGCACTTTTTACTCAAATCAAAAATACCTTTTTATGCAGGAGGCTCAATTCCAGTGTCATTTGAGCTCTAGGTATTTATTAGTTACATACCAAGTTTCAAACATAGATCTTTAATCGAGAAGTCTTATTTTTCCTGAGTGCGTCTGTTTTTGTCGTATAGTGTAATAATGTAATAAAATTTTTTTAAAAAAATAGTACTTTTATAAAATTTGTATTGGGAAATGTTTTAAGCTGTGACTTTCGTGTTTTAGAAAAGTTTTCATTTTATTTTTAAAATCTTGACTGTTATTTTTTCCAGTATCGAGCAGCACTTTTAGATTTATTTTCTACAACTGCAAGAACTAGAGGTAATCTCTTTGTGAAAAAAGTAGAAGACGAATTGAGAGAACGTGTTTCTGAAACAGACTGTCGACAGATATTCGAAGTAAGTTCTTAAGCATAAACTCTCTAATCTAAAATTTTTCAAATCAGATTAATACGAAGCATTAATATATTTTCTTCACCTAAATTAATTTTTCGACTTTACATCCAAAAAAATCGAATTCGAAGATTAATGTTCTCGTAAACAAAACATTTTTTGAAGACAATTCTTGTAAAAAATTATCCAAGTTTTCAAATTTGTTAACTATACTATCCGAGTACGAGGTTAATTTATTTCAGCACATAAAAAGTAAATTGCTTTGATTAAGTGTGAATAAAAAAACATTTTTCGTCATCTTTACATTTAATTTTTTCCCTATTTTGAGAGATCATGAAAGGAGAATAATAGATGTAAGAAACTGCAAAATTTGTATTACTTGTAAGAATTTCGAAATCATTTTTATTTTAAACATGACAATCATTTAATTTTTAAAAAAAATTTATTACTGGTGATATATATAAAGTTTTTTAAAAACCAGATTATTGTTAGAAACAGCCATATTGCCAAGTTGATTTCACATCATATTTCTGTGAAGCTGCTGGTTATTTTGAAAAGGAATACGAATACAATAGGCTAAATTCAGGAAGGTCTCATGATAAGTACAATAGTCGGCTCGATGGCTTAGAGGTAGCGGACCTGCTTCGTAAGCCTAAAGAGACCGTAACACACGTACATTTTTCGTGCTACTTTTTGGCCCAACTTTTTGCCCAATCTGAGGGTGAAGGGTTGCCGTAAACAAAACAACGTGCTCTAACGTCAGCCGCGCTCCTTCTCCACATTGAAACATTACTCGCCGATTTCTCTGCTTCGAAAACGATCATCCAATATTATTTCTTTTATTTCGCTCGTGCTTTTGTTGATGGGCGTAAACAGAAATGGAGCACCATTCGGTTTAAAGTATTATAAGCCGTTAAAATATCGGGTTGATGCATAATTATCCAGTGTTTATATCAGCGCGTTTTTCATCACTGAAAAGTAGCGTTTTGTTTATTATTTTTGTATAAAAATAATCTTCTCTATTGTTTAAGAAAAATGCGTGTCGAAAACCAGAGTCATATTCGCCATATTCTGCTCTAGCACTTCGAGAAAAGATGGAAAGCAGCACAGTCATTTCGTGATCTCAACGAACTTTTTGGAAAAGGAACAATCAGCGAAAGTCAGTGTAGAGAGGGGTTTGCCCGTTTCAAATCAGGCGATACCAGCTTGGAGGATAAGCCAGGAAAAGGTCGGCCATCGGATTTCGATGATCAGGCTCAGGATCGACGATCGGATGACTTGGTGGCCGATGTCAAAGCGTGGATCGCCTTTAAGAATCATGTCTTCTTCGCTCGTGGAATCGACCGTCTACCAAACAAATGGGAAAATGTAATTGAAGTAGACGGTGACTACGAATAATCGTTTAAACATGTTTTTGTCAAATATTGTTATTGCTTTCTTTAAATAAAGTTTGTTGAAAAAACGCCGGATAATTATGTATTAACCCAATATTATATACCACATCTGATGCGTTTGATGAAACCGAAGCTACCATCTTTACCGCCATCTTGCTTATGATGTAGGGTGCTGACGAACCCCATTGGCTGGAATTTCAAGCAACTTTTTCAGATCACTGGGGAAAAATTGTTCGGAGCTGTTGCTATGGCAACTAGTAGAAATTGTTTGGAATTGGGTGGAAAATTGCTCCACACGTGTATGTGTGATAATGTTGCGGGTTCGATTCCAACGGGAGTCCATAGATTTTCTGGGGGCGAAAAAATCGTAGGCACGCATATCACATGATTATGTGGCACGTAAAAGATCCATTGAGAATCAATTTGGCTCTGGTACTCATGACAATATTTAGCATCCAACGAGAGCTTCAGCTAAGAATTAATTTTGATAGCGAGGGCCACCACTAGATGGTGCCACCATGAAATGGCTCTCCCGCGTCTGCAAAGGCTTAGTTGCCAATATGCATTTTATATTTTAAAATTTATTTATAAAATATTTCTTTAGGTTATTACTTTCTTGTTTATGGTTATTTAAATTATTAATTTTTTTATGCAAAAGTATTTTAAATTCAAAAAATTAAATATGTTTGTTTTACATAATTTCTGTATACAACATAATATATGATTTTTGTTTTCATTGCAGGAATACTGTGTGTACAAATCAGGATTTTATTATCTTAAAGGAACTATAGCTTTAGATACTTAGTGTATGTTTTATATTACAACTATTGAAAGAATAATTTTGTACCATGTAAATAAATAATACTTTTTGTTGAATTTAAACTTGTGCTCTCTCATTATTATTTATACAACTCTAAAGTAACATAACGTTAAGAATGAAGTTTTTTTGTCAGATCTACAAATTACAGCAAAAACTATTAAAACCTATTTTACAAGGGGTGATCAAATGAAAAGGTACGAAACGACATAAAAATGAAACTGTTCAATATTTGCATATTCCGCCAAGGGAGAATGTAGCGAGACATCTCGGGATGCCATTGGAGACTCTGACTGGGATCGGATCATGCGCGGGTGCCCGCATGCGCAGGAGAGAGCAAAGGCTCTTATAAAAAGCGGCGTCCAAATGATGCGAGCACAGAAAAAGCATTAACTCCGATGTGTACT
The DNA here is from genome assembly GCA_019973975.1 of Trichonephila clavata. Classification (NCBI taxonomy): domain Eukaryota; kingdom Metazoa; phylum Arthropoda; class Arachnida; order Araneae; family Nephilidae; genus Trichonephila; species Trichonephila clavata. The sequence goes on along the minus strand of BMAO01029493.1, from coordinate 14,152 downwards.
GTGAGACACTCCGACGCCTACGCAGGTCCATCAAGAACAAAAGACCGGGGCTGCTCACGGAGGGTGTGGTTCTGCTCCATGATAACGCGCGTCCACACGTCTCCAGAGTCACACAAATGGAACTGGACAAGTTCCAATGGGAGACGTTGGACCATCCGTCCTACAGTCCGGACATGTCGCCCTGCGATTTCCATGTGTTTGGTCCACTGAAGAAACACCTGAAAGGAAAGCGCTTCAACTCGGACGACGTACTCAAGGACACTGTGAAGGACTGGGTCTCGTCACAGCCACAGGAATTCTGGGAACAAGGAATCCTGCGGCTTGTTCATCAGTGGGATCGTTGTGCTCAGGCCTATGGTGTATATTTTGAATATAAAGTCTATATTTGTACCCACCGTGTCGTTTCGTACCTTTTCATTTGATCACCCCTTGTATATTTCCAGAGTCATCCCATAAGGTCACTGATATACAGTCCAACCTCTGTGTAACGAAGTCTCTAAACCCTGAAAAAAAGTTCGTTCTATGAAAAATTCTTTAAATAGAGGTTCATCTTTTAATATACCTTAACAACCACATAAAACAAATTTTAAATCTATAAACTATGTATTATTTAACAGCTTTTCATCCCTTCAGGGGGTCGATAAATGAGCACCGAGCAAGCTGGGGGGTTTTGTATCAGACTGACCACCTGACTGTAACATCTGCACATGCACCTCAGGGCCCAAGGTCACGTATACTGAGTTGGGCACAGTGGGCCTTGGCCCTCATGGGCTTTTGGGCCACTAAGTTAACTTAAATATTATTTAAAGAAAGTAATTCTTTAAGTCACGCTTGATTTGAAAACTAATATCAATTCATTTTCTTACCCATCAAAAAGAAATGTGCAAGGTAAACAAGGGAGGGGGGAAACATTGTCCAGAAATACACTGTATTTTCAACTTATTATTCGGGAAACCGCGACTCTTTGAATAGACTGTTACGGCTCTTCAGGCATCTAGCTGTATGCATTATTGAAAAAATAAAGGAAAAATAATTACATCTACAAAAAATTATTCTTTCCCTTTTTTCTTTTTTTCCTTATATGCGTCTAAAATTAAACATTTGACTGGCTTATGATTTCTGTATTAAATCATTCTTCATTGAAAAAGTGTATTGAGAATCAGTGAAACTATTACAATTAGTTCTAATGCAGTAAAAACCTAATATATATATAAAATGGCTCCCTCTAGCCTTCTTTAAATTAACTCCTTAAAAATATTTCTAACCCCTTGGTGCAAGACTAAGGTGATAATCTTAATCTAATTGCTAGCGCGCATTTGCAGCCAATCACGACTCCCGTTAAAAAGGCGTCGCAAGACCTTCACCACCAGTCTAAAAACCCAGAGCGCTGCGTGCTCATTCTTTTTGTTTGTTTGCTCGCCAACAACATCGCATCGCTGCTGTTTGTCGCTTCTGCTAAGTGTTTATGTTCGTGCATATTCGTTAATTATTCTAAATGAGCTTGAATTTCATAAATCTGTGAACATGAATAAAAGATTAAAACAAAGAAGTAGTTATCTGTGTATCAAAAAATCCCCATCGACAAATCTCCATTCCAACCAACAGAAATAGGCCTCGACTACACTATTATATATATATATGTATATATATATATATGTGTGTGTGTGTTAGTAATGCCGCTTTGTGGGAAGAAACTCCTTTAAGTGATTTCGAAACGATCGTATTTTTGTGTATCACTCTGGGGTGTATAGAGGTGTTTACAAACGTCAAAATCTGAAGATCTAAAAGGCTATTGGCGACCAGGGACGTCTTATGACTTCTTGAGGCCCTAGGCCCCTTCGCTGAAGTAGGCCCTGGGCCCCTACGTTAATGTAGGCCCTATCTATGACCCTTAAAAATAGACAGTACGTAGCATACCTCCTGTCAAATACTCGTACAAACAATAACCCAAAACAAATAAATATACATGAATTACAATCGCACACACCGGTTCGACCAACTGTCGCCTTTCGACTGAATGAGTAATGTCCAGTGGCGTAACGTACACCCCCGCAGCGCGGGGGGAGGGCAAAGCCTGACTGCCACCAAGTACTTATCCTTTGTAAAATCCAGCTTGGGGGCACAAAGCCTAATTTTGCAGGGGGGCCCAAATGTTCTCAGCTACGCCACTGGATGGTATATAGTGGTAGACTTATGCCTATACATAGACGATGGTCATCACGAGTAGCAAATTGACATATTGTCCAAAATTCACAGTTTTTTGGAGAATATAACCGGAAAAAACATTTGGCAGTTGAAATTATTCGAATTATTATCTTATTAAGGTTGAATTGAGAATGAGACGAGGCCCGGGCCCTGTTGGCCCATGCCTTAAGACGTCCCTGTTGGTGACGGACCTCGTAATTTGGAACCAAGGTCAAGATCGACACCTAAATACAGAAACCGTCCTATCCTAACTACCACATCACACCAATGGGAGGATATTGTGCCGCGGCAGATTTAAGTGGCCATGGTCACGAACTCGAAGCCGGCTTTGTCGAGTTGCTGGTTCGAGTTCAGATGGCTCTGAAAATCCGCCGTGCAGAGGGGAAGGCACATGTTAGCTTTGTATTTTCTTCTTTTCATTCCAGTGACCTATTTTGAAACTGTAATTTCGGTCTTAAAGAGTTGTCAATACTTGTTTGTTAACTTAGAACTTGACATTTGTGTACGTCTGTGAAAAATGTAAATTATAAGATTTTTGTTCAATAAAAGCTTAATGTGGAGGTGGTTGTTTCCCGAAGGACCGATTTGTAGGCCTAAAACCTTTCGGATGAGCTCTGTTAACATTTGACGTTAACCCTTTAAGTACCAGGGGCGTAGAAATCCATCTCGCTCAACAAATGCGCAATGCAGGGGCGTAGCTGCAGCCGTATCAATGATACAAGGGCCCCAACATATGTGTGGAAAAATTGTTAATACAAAGGACCCCCCCCCCCAATATCCGTTTGACGTTCAGAAATATGCTGCTTTCAATAAAACTATTCTGAAGACTTTGGAATGCAATAAAAAGACTTTGATTTTTATATATCAGTAGCGCACACAAAAATTTTCAAGGGGGGGGGGGAGTCCATGGTCGAAAGTCCCCCAACTCGTACCATACCACAAGACAAACACCAATTGATTCTTCTGATTTTGTCGATTTTGTTAACAAAAAACAGTAAAAAATGATTTATTGAATTAATAATTAGCATTAATTAATAAAATAAATTGTTAATTGGGAGTACTTAATTAATTTTTACGTTGTTGTATAGGATTACCATCAATCGAAAAAACTCAAGAGCTTTGGGGGGTGTCCGGACCCCCAGGACACCTCCCTTGTGCGACCCACTGATATATATATATATTTGCAAAGGATTTACTTATTTCAAAGAAAAAGGTGCTTTTTTGTGCCTTTCCTTTCCGCCGCAATACATCGTATACGCATGCCTGTGTGAAAAACGGTGGCACTGGGGAGCCAATTGCATTATTTTTAATCGGCATTAAGGGGTTTTTAACATTTATTCATTCACGGCAGATTTAATGTGTATCAATCCTTCTATACGATGATTCCTTAGTGGCATCAGAACTTGACAACGCCAGTCACGAGTTTGTGACCATAATCACTAAGCTACTGCGATCACACGACTGACACACACATCGGGTGATACCAATCATAAATATTCATTGTAGACAGTGAAAACGAGAAAAAAAAAACATTGAATTTTGAGAAAAACCAGCATAGAAACTGCATATTTTCTCTTTATCTCTTCTTTTTATATTACAATTTTTCCCTTCTACAAAATTTTCTCTTTTTTTTTTCTTTCAAAAAACCAACTTGGCAAACACTAAGTTACTGGAAATTTAGAATATTAATTTGTTTTTCATAAACTTACAAGCGAAGCACTAGATGGAGACACTATAGTTCAGCTAACCTGAATCGGAGTTCCACTTTTCATCCAGATGTATTTACGGGATTGTCATTCATTCACTTGTTGCTTGCTCCTCTGATGGATATCAACAATTTTCACCGCATGTGACACCCTCGCATTCGACGAACCTCCAGTAATCTTCAGTGAGATATGGATCTAAATTTTGATTACTTCTAGTTTCGTTGCTTTTTTTAAATTATCAGAATCATGTCTTTCATGGATTCGGATCGGTTCCATAGAGCAGCGCGGGACGGTTATTTGGATTTACTGCAAGAAGCAAACCGAAAGGAATTAAATTCTAGAGATGAAGATGGCATGACACCAGCCATGTGGGCGTCATACTATGGACATTTAGATGCGCTCCGGCTCATAGTGGGAAGAGGGTAAGTGTGATTATGCCTCTCGAGAAATCGAAACTTTTTCGTAAAATAATTTCTATTTTTTAAACAAAATGAAAGGTCCACAAACGAAGCATTCCGAAAGAAGGATTCTGTTTTAGATTTTCATTTTAAAAATTTTTGAACACAAAATTAAGATGGAGAGTTCTTAAAATAACAGATAGAACATTGGTGTCAAACTAGCGGCCTCAGACCGCATGCAGCTCATAGCGTACATCTTTGCGGCCCTACCAGTATATCGGCACACAATCTATAATAAAATATCAAAATTTCTTCCGAAATAGAAAAGATAGCAACAGAGAAGAAAAGTCAAATGTCGGGACGTAAACATTAAATTTTTCTTGTTCTTACATGTGTTTATTATAATGTATTCGAAATAAACTTACGTTTCTGTGAATATTGATTTTTTTAGCGGCCCGCCTAAAGTTAAACCTTATTTGTTTAGCCCAAGTTAGCCTTTGAGTTTGACACCCTTGAGTTAGAACATCAAATTTAAGGATTATTTTTACATTTTATTAATAAAAACATGAAATTTCGATAAATAAAAATTGTATCTGGATTAAATTAGATCCGTAACTGAGGGTGGAAAGACAATAAAGCTCAGATTTATTTGGGGTGATGTGATTGTTAAATTCTAAATTCATTAAACTAAAAAAAAAAAATATCAGCATGTTTTTATATTTTTAAAGAAATGTAAGGTATACGGAAGAATACAGCGGAAGTACAAAAAAAATTAAAACACTGTCTCACTCAATATTTAAATATTTATTTTGTTTGAATTTGAAACTGTATGAATATTGAAAAACTACTTTAAAAAAACTATCTTAAAATTTATTTTAAAAAAATTAATTCTGATTTTCTTGTGAAAAAAGAAATATTGCTACTTCCGTTACTATTTCGGTGAATTGCATTTGAGAAAATTATGAAAACGATAATTTCTTTGAATTTTCCGAATTCTTTCTCTCTTTTTCTCCCTTTTTCTTTTCTTTTCTTTCTTTTGTTTTTAGAAACTGGAATATAATAAATTTAAGGCAAAACAGGATTTGATTTCAGATGAAACTTATTTAAATATTGTCTGAAGCTTAATAAATGAAATTAAGTTATTGAAGAGAGAAAAAAAAATTGAGTGAGAGAGAGATAATATTTAGAAGAAATTAGCCATTTTCGCTTTAAATTAAAAATCGTTTGTTCATTTTATTTCTTTTTCTTTAAAAACGGTTTCGTTTCGTTTATTCTATAACATCCAATATTCCATGTAATGTAACAGTTATATTCAACGAAGAATTAAGCTTGTTTTTATATACATAAATGGTATCACGTAAGTTCACAGTTTTTTTATTTAAAAGTGTTCCAGTGCATTCGTTGTTAGAAAGAAATACTATTTATTTAATTTATAAATTTAATTTTTCAATGCTTGAACAAAAAATACCCCCCCCCTTTCCCCCTTTTTTTATCTTTAGAAATGAAATATTTTAAAATAAATAATTTATTACCACGCAGAGAAGATTTATATTTCCATTAGAACACTCCTTTCTCAAATCACGTAACATTAAAGAATACAGGACATAAAGAAAGATATTGACGGCAAAAGCACTGTCTATTTTTTGTTATGGAATGTCTAAGAAATTTTACTTTGTCATATCGTTACAGCAGTACTTCTCAAACTTTTAATATATACGACCTAATATTCAAGCATAATTTTCATCGCCCCCTCCCCTCCCTACAATAACAATATATTGAATTCAATAATACTATACTTTGACTCTTTAGACTACAATACGAGTTTAACCTCTTAAGTGCTACCGACATATATAAACGTCTCACTCAGCCAAAGCATAAATGCTCCGGAAGTATATATACGTCTTTCCGAAGAACTATCTTTTCTGCGCACTGCTATTCATAAAATTACTCCGAAGGCTTTGGAATGCAATAAAAAGACCTTGTCAGTGTTTATGAAGGACTTACATATTTCAGAGAGTTTTCTTACTTTTCCTTCTGTACGCCCCCCCCCCCCCCGCCAAATACATGACATACACACGCCTACATGGAAAACGGTGGCATTGGGGAGCGAATCGCGTTAATCGGCAGATAAGCGATTAATTATATAAACCGTACAATTATCAAGATAAGTGTTAATTTTTGTATATAATTTGATATGGACAAGCCCCTGTTTTCAATAGTAATTATTAAACTTATTCTTAACTTAGTATTGCTAAATTAATTATAAAATACATTTGCTGTACTGATACATTTATAAGTGTTTTTTATCAGTGTAATGTCATTTATTTCTTATTATGTCTGAATGTATTTGTTTGTTTACTTTCAGTAAATTAATAATTTTTTATAATAAGCTTTTGTCTTCGATTTTTCAATATGCTCGCGCCTTCTTCGTAGAGATATCGCGCCCCGTTAGGGGGTGGTGCGTTTCTCCCCCAGAGTTTGAGAAACGCTCTGTTACAGCATTGCATACTTTAAAAATATCCCCGGGTATTAAAGGAACACGGAAAAAGAGCATTTACATTGGAAACAAAACAAACAAAAATCTTACTGTAAGTTTTTAAAAGCCAGAAAATTGTATACATATGTCGTGATTTATCATGAAATATAAGGAATGGTATGTTTTAACTTTTATGGTATCTTTCTGCTGAGTACACATTAACTTAAAGCTCCTTTATCTTGAACTATCATTTCTCTAATCAGCATCTTTCACTCTTCACAAAAACTTTTTTGAACTTTATGTTAATGAGTTGTAATTGCAATTTTGAAAAGGAGATTGAAGGGAAGAGAGAGGTTGGATATTTTCAGTTACGTTTATTCGCGACAGAAATATATGTTTCTCTTCCAAAACTTTTTCAAAAAAAAAATTATAGTTTTAAAAAAAAAACTAAAAACATGCTTTAATAGTGAATCGAACTAAAAAGTAAAAAAAATAATTCTTAATATATGAATAAAATATGATTAACGAGAAAATTAATGTCATTGGGGTAAAAGCGTGAGGTGCTCTATATTAATTGTTATAATTTCTTTTTAGTTCTATTCCAGACTGCTGAGTTAGTGTAAAAATGTTGAAGAAAGCACCCCAATGACATTAATTTTCTCGTTAATCATTTCATTCTTATATTAAGAGTTATTTTTTTTTCTTTTTAGATTGATTCACTATGAAAGCGTGTTTTTTTAAAACTATAATTTATATTTCATTTTTTAGTGCGATCTACAATAAAAGCATGTTTTTTTAGCTTTTTAAACTATCATTTATTCATTGTTAAATTTAACCTTGAGTTTGATATTTGGAGTCGGAATTATACGTGGCTGCTGGAATTAGTCTTGCTCTTCGATGGATATTTTTTAACGGTCTGAAGGGTATTTATTCTCTCCGTTTACGCGGCCTGGTATATTGGTGTGGTGTGGTAGTTAGGAGAGTGGGTGCCAGCTCAGGTGTCGTCCGCGTCACTTGACCATGGTTCAAAATTACGCGGACCGTCTCCAAAAGCCCTCGTGTAGCTGAACAGTGGGACGTTAATATTCACTCACTCACTCACCCGGGGCCTCGTATCAGTCCCGTATCGTTATATTTCAAAAATTCCGTCTCTATAGATACAGGTCAAACAAAAAAAAGTGTGTTAAAAAGAAATATTAAGTGTCAATTTTATTATCACCCTTTAAATGTATTTCTATAATGTTAATTCGTATCATCACTTCTAAACGTATTGCTTTATAAAAATTAAAAAATATATATATTTAGCAGTTGGAACATAAATTATTTTTTTCAAATGCACAAATCTTTTTTTACATATTTCCATTTTCAAAAAAAAAAAAAAAAAAAAAACTAGGCAATTGTTTATATTATGGTAAGAAATGGCTGAAACACCCACCTTTTCCTTTCTCACATAAAGAACACTTTTTTGTTTTATTTGTATTAACCACGAGTGTATTCGCTTTTAGGTTTGCACCTTAATCTTTTAGTCGCCAAATCTGGAAGTGGTATATGGAATTAGTCGCCAAATCTGGAAATAGTTGATCCTGATCTGGACAATGGAACAAAATTATGAAAATAGTGTATTGTCATCGGTCCTTGATTGACAAGTGTGCAAAACTTCGAATTAATCTGACATTTTAAAGTGGGTAAAAATCGAGTTCAAAGATTCCGTTACATATAAGCGAAACTTATAAAAGCGTGTTAAAAATAAAAGGCTCCCTTTTATTATTCAATTTGATCAGACCTATGAGCTATTAAGGCAGTTAAACAATTTTCGCAGATTCAACAACTATGCAGATGCAAACAATCATAAAGCATGTATTCTTTCTTTTGCTATTTTTCAAAAACAAAATTGAAACAGATAAACAAACGGATTTAATTTATATGTTTCACCTCAGATATGGGTTAAAGATCGTTCCTATCTCTTGTTACGGTCAATTAAATGCATGTTTGAACTGCTACTGAAACATTACAACTATGAAAACATGAAGATTAGCTATTAAATTTAGATTCTGAGAATTAAGATAATTTTGATAAACAAAGCTTATCCCTTGCAATCACAATCTCTTAAGTGATTTATTATCTTTTAAACTGAATAAATTCAAACATGCTTTGTTAATTCATTTTTAAATCAGATGCCTAGAGGTGTTATTAAGGTTTTCAGAAACATGATTTTGCTCTTTTAAGGTTCAAAATTCCTTTTTAATACCCTTTTATAAGCTTCACTTGTATCTACCGGAATCTTTGAACTCTAATTTTACCCAGATTAATTCGAAATTTTGCTCACTTGTCCAGGACCGATGACAATACAATAATTTAATAATTTTGTTCCATTGTCCTGATCAGGATTAACGATTTCCCATTTTCAGATCCCATCCCCCACCTGGCGACTCATTTCAGACCCCATTTCCAGATTTGGTGACTAATTCCAGATTTGACGGCTAAACGATTAAGTTACAACTTATTTTGATTAACTATAAAAGGGTGTTTTTTAGTTTTTTTTAAAACTATAATTTTTTATTTTAATTACTTTTCTTCGACTAAGTATATTTTATCTAATACTGGGGGGGGGGGGGACAACCCCTGCTCCACCTGTTCAGCTCACCGACTGGTTCGAAGTTTTTCTAACTGTTCAGGATGTAAATTTTCAACAAATCTTTTTTTAAAAAATTTCTGTCTTTCGTACACTTTCTTCATTTGTTCCTTTTTCGCAAAATTCTTTCTTGGCACTCCTCTTCAGTTAAATTCTACTTTTTACTAACTATACCCTATGTATAGATAAATTTTTTACATTATCTCGAAAAACTTTTTTTTTTAACAAAGTGCATATTTTGTGTAAGTAATGTTTTACCTTCTAGTGTAATTATTGTTTCGTCTTAAAATAGTGTAAATAATTTACATCTGAATGTTTAATACGTTAATATTTCTTTTTGTTGTATTTATTTTATGATAAAGATTGTAAAATTCACAAGCAACATCGTCCCTTTTATGATCATGGCGTTTCAATAGAAACTTGGAGAAATTTTGGCGATGCAGCCAAATTGGCATCATTTTTGGCGAAAAAATTTGGCGACCATATCAATGCATCTGGAAATTACAGGAGAAATTTACAGAATCACGATTTATGACGAAAACGGAATTTTCAAGAAAGCGAAGGAAGAGAGGACGGGACCCTTTTGGCAAATCGTTCTTGGTACTTCTCTTCAGTTAAATTCGACTTTTTAGGATCCATTTTATTAACTATACCTTACGAATAAATAAATTTATTACAGCATTACGAAAATGGTATTATGAGATGGTAGAACGTCGCGCTTTGATATATCGCGAAGGCTATTGTCGACGAACGAATCATGTATTTTCTAATCACGGCACCTGAGTTGTCATCCAATTTAGCAATTTATAAGGCAACAATATTTTCCTTTTTTAGTCTAATCTAAACTTAATTACATAATTTCATTCAAGTAAATATAATTTTTACCATTTTTGGTTTGAACTGAGTTGAACAATATTCGTTCCTTACTATTTATGAGAGCCAGGTTTGAAGTTTTTAAGAAATCAATGTTCTACTGCCTCTTCTAAACAGAAACAGTCCATTTTAATTTTTATATAAATTTTATTTTATTATTAATTACACCATTACGGATATACAATCAATGGGCTATCCCCGAGGTCTATCCTCTTTAACGCTAGTTTTTTTCCCCATCCAGCTAAATTAGCACTTTGAGATAGAACAACTCAACTCCACAAATGAACGTCACAACTAAATAGAATGTAAATAGTCAGTGAGATAGAAAATAGAGATATTATGTGGACAATATTGCCGCGCTAGTTCTGCCTGAATTGTATTTGCTTGTTCTTGAATTATCGTCCGGATTCATAGTCGTTTAGTTATTGAAAGATTTCTCGTGGACGAGGTAAGTACACATTATTTCTTATTACTGATTATCTTGTCTACATATCACGTAATATGGTTTAAAGGGTAGATTAATAAAAGGGATTTATTGTGAATAGTTTGTTTTCTTTTCGAGTCCGATTTGATGACTTCTCAAACCTAAAATCTTTCGGATCCCCTGAATATCTGGTAAATGAGCGTGACTTCCACCTCAACCAACATAAGTAGGAAGCAACGTGACATGTAATAAAATATTTTTTTTTCAGTTTTCAAAGTTTTATTTTCGAAGAAATACGTTTTTCTTTACGGGGGATGAGGCTGCGGTGTGTCATGAGTTTGAGCCCTGGTGCTTCTGAAGATCCGCTGTATAGAGATGTTGAAACAAGTTAAAATGGTCGAGGCTCAGTGTCCTCTCCTTGGCATGAAGTTAGGAGAGGGGGTGCCAACTCATTCGTCCTCGTCCCCTGGCCGTGGCTCAAAATTACGAGGTTTGTCGCCAATACCCCTCTTGTTTTGCTAAAGAGTGCGACGTTAATATACACTCACGCGTTAAATGGAATGCATATCTCGCCAAATAGTCGCCAGTGTCGACGACACACAAATAAGCACTTATAAAAGCTACTTACTGTTTGGTTATAGTTTTATTAGATTACTACTAAAAAGTCCTAGAAAACGACGAGAAATGGTTTCAGGTGGCGATATTAAATCTCTCTATGGATGTATTAAGATAGTAAAATTAGGCGATTTATCTCTTGCGCCAGGATAATTGAACAGTACCAATATATAATAAAAGATTGTAAAATTAACAAAATACTAATAATGAATGCTTTTTTTAAAAAAAAATTCCTTAAAGTATACCGCAACATATACGAGAAAAAAAAAAAGAAACGAGCCTTACAGTAGTCGCATATGATGTATAACATCTGACATGTTATCGTGGTAAATACGCAATAGTAGTTTAAATCCTGAAAAAAATGAATCAGATATGATTGGAAATAATTTTTTATCGAATAATTATCTTTAATAAAAGTTTTATTTAATTAACACAAGGAGTAATGCAATTTTTTATCAAAAATAATTATCACAAAATGATGGAAATTTAATTAGCTTGGTATAAGTTTAAATATTAGAGATAATCAAAATTACACATGTAGTTAATTAGTTTTTTACTCGAGAAAACTTTTTTAATCACAATTTAAAATAATATATTGACAGCGACAGGAATGAACCTCAAAGTATGAAAAAGATACGCACTAAAATATTTATTCGAATAATTCCATATTACTAGTATTTTTTTTTAAGAATGATGAACTTTGTCAGACGTTTAACAGTAAATATAATTATTAATATAGTTTACACATATAAACATAACCTCAGATTTCATACACAACGAGCCCTGAGCCAATTGAGCGTAAGAATCGCAAGATTATCCTGTATGAAGTCTAATAAAATTTGGTGGTACTTGCGAAGTGTCAAGAAAACACGAAACCGAGTCTTTGAATTCGAATCTTTTAAAATGCGAAATTTAACAATATAAAAAAGGCTGGTGGCTAGAGTGGTACCCCGATGCGAGGGTAGCGAAGAGACACCACCAAGAGCGCTGATTGGTCAAATCAAATAGCACTCGCTTTCCCGACCTCCTGTTACACATTTCCGTCCTTTTTCACGAAATCACTCCCACAAATATCCAGCAACCGAGAGGAAAGATGTTATACATCAAAAACAAAGATAAAATAGTTTATGAAATCTAAAAAGTATCTGAAAATTATTTTTTTAAAAAATTGATTCAGTATAAAATATTTAAATATTGGGAGGGGGGGGGGAAGTGACCAGAAATTAAAAATATTGACGATTTTATGAGCCCCATACTTACCTGAGAAATTAGAGGCCAAAAATTAGTTTTCCAATGCATGCCAATTCGAAGAGTGCACCAATAGCGTAACGGAGAATATTAGGGCCCTCCTGCAAGGTCAGGTTTTGGGCCCCAAAGCTGGATCTTACAAAGGATTGCAAAATCATGACATAACACAAGCTTTAGGACTCCTAAAATCATGCCCCCCCCCCTCTAATGCGGGGGTGTACGGTACGCCCCTGCTAGACACTATTATTGCAACCACTTGAAAAGTTAATAAAAGAAGAGCTTTGTACGGATCATTGACTAAAATCAAGGGGTGTCACAAACATTAAACGAAAACACCAAGAATTGATCTGTTTTGTTTTTCGATGCAGCAAACAACTTAAATAAAGAAAGTAATCTAACTAAATATGACATTTTTTTTTTCAGTTTCTATCCACGTGTTTCTGCAAACAAAATCTCTCAAGCTCTGAAATTAACGAATCAAAATCACAAAGTGTATCTTTTAAAATAGAACAAAGCGTAAAGAAGGGGCGTTGCAATGAAACTACTTTTTTACGGCTTGACCTCTTTTAAACCGTAGCGTTAAAAAAAAAAAGAGTGCTTTCCAAATGAAAGTACGCACTTAAAAAGAGAGAGCAGCGTGGGTACGTCTTTTTTTTATGCCTGTATTTTGGAAAGATGTTTTCGAAATTCTTTGATGCATAACAATTGTAAACTTCATTATGTTCTTTGTTGTATATTTGTTAATTTAAAAAAAACACAATCCTTTTCGTTTTCTTTTTTTAAAAATTGTATTTGTCTGATATTCCATTGATAAAATGTTTCTCATATGTATAGTTCAACGGTGCTTTGGGCAATTTTTCGAAATTTTTTCGATTACCATGAGTAACTTTCTTTTAATTCAATGGATCAATAGCCTGGCCTTCTCCAGAAGTTTTCTCCAAGCATCTCTACTTTTGGCAACTGTTTTCTAGTTTTTGACCTTTAAAATATTTAGGTCCTTTTCGACACAGTCAATCCATCTTAACGGGGGTCTGCCCAGAGGTCTATTTCCCATGGGCTGTACCAGAAAAATTTTCGTGCAGCGATGATCTTCATTCATTCTAGCCAGGTGGCCATGGTTGCCTTGTGGCCAAAGCTATGGACTCGTGGCCGGCGTGTCATGAGTTCAAGCCTAGTGCCGCTGAAGACCTGCCGTGTAGGGGAGAGATGCACGTTATATCTGTCGAGAGCTCAAACGTCCTTCCGTTGGCGTGGTGTGATAGTTAGGAGAGGGGGTGCCAGCGCTCAGGTATCGTGCGCGTCACTTGCCCATGGTTCAAAATTACGTGATCCGCGTCGCCAAAAGCCCTCGTGTAGCTGAACAGTGCAACGTTAATATTCACTCACTTATTCTAGCCAGATGACCAGCCCATTTAAGTCTCTGTAATTTGACAAATTTTACAACATCAGGTTGTTTGTAAATTTTGTAGACTTCTAAGTTAGATCTTCTTTAGTAAATTTTCAGAATGTACAAAAATGTAGATACCGTAAAATCCAGTCTATAACGCGCACATATCCTTTCAAATTGCCTTTTTT
>BMAO01029492.1:0-22092 GCA_019973975.1 Trichonephila clavata | reverse complement strand
GACTTGAGTAATATATGAATGTATGCGAGTATTCATGTGCTTTCTACAGAATATGAAGTCAGAATATAATATTAATGTACGAACTTTTCTTTTATCTGAAAAAGTATTTCGATTTGAATCTTTTTCTTAACATTATGAAAAGACATTGTTAAATAAAAATCAAAACTGACATTCCTGAAATTTTTTAAGACTTACACTCTTTTAAACTGAAATGAATAAATTGCTATTCACAATTTAGATTTTCGTTATATATTTGAAAGAGTTAAGTCTGTAATAATTTTTGAATCAGTTTATTAATTCACACAACTGTTTTCATAAATAATAATATATGCATTATAATAAAAAGAAATAATATAAAAACCACATCATTTAGAAATTTATCAAAACAAACCATAGTATGCATTATATACGCTATCCAATCTAACTCAGGTAAATCGAATAAAAATGATAACTTATTTTTTATAAATATTATTAGTAGTAAATAAGACTTAAGTATTCATACAAAAACATCTCTTGTTTAATTTTCATTTTTCAAAACAAATGTTTTTGCAGCAGTTTTCATGTAGATATTCAAATTATTTTAGTTAAATAATAGTTATTTGTAATCATAACTTTAAATAAGCACACAAAGTAATTAAAACTTTAAAATAAAGTTATTAACTAGAAATTAATCAATTACTTGAAATAAAAAAAGTTTAAATGAAATAAATAACATAATTATATACAGAGAATTTTAATAAACTCTACCCGAGAGACTGAAATAACTTGAATATTGGGATAAAGAAAATTAAAATATTATTGAGGTTTTGGAAACACGAATTTTGAATTTAATATTTTCAAAACAAAACAATGTTTATCTTTTACTACAGAAATATCATCGTATGTCTTTAGAGAAACTAAAATAATACACAGCATAAATTGATAAAAAAATATCGAAGTATTGTTTTACAAGTTTACTGTGTCCTTCATTAGTTATGTTCGAGATGCGCAAAATAAAAGACAAAATGGTGTAAATATTACGTTAAAAAATAAACATTATTAAAATAACCTAGCTGAACACGAATTTTAATTTTATTTAGATAGAATTTTCAAGTCGTAATTTCCTGCAATGTTTCAATATGTTAAATTTTATTAGGCAATGTTAATATGAAAAATAGCACTTGTGTGTGTGAATTAAAATTTTATAATAAATAATCTTACTAATATTTATAGTATTTTATTCATTTAAATAATACTATTTTTATATTTCTGTTAGGATATTCTGGACAAAATACTACAAAATATTTGTTTAATTTATTTTTGCTCAATTCTCACTTAAACTAAATAAATTATCTATGAACTTTCTGGAATTTTCCCCCTATGAATTGATTATTTACATGATCAGAAGTTGTGTTGGTTCTTATTACCTATTGAATTCATTGCTTACTTAGAGGAAATTTTTATTATGTTATCGAAAAGAATTTCAACTCTAAAATATGATAATAAATTATTCTTTTGTATGAAAAAGTTCTTCAAAATTTTACATAATTTCAATATTTTAAATTTTTAGTTTTACAAATTATCAGATGTCATTTTTAAGGAAAATTATACTTTTCTGGTTTTATTGATAAAAGTTAATGCAGAAAGGAAAAAGGGAAGCAAAACTAATTTGATCTTCAAATGGAAATTTAAAATATTAATTTAAACAATCTGTCATTAAAATGTTTGACTAGATATAAAAGTTCGTAAAATATCTAACAAGTGAAGTACGATTTTAAATATTATTGTGAAACGCATTATATCATAAATTACAATATTCTTTTTGTTTCCTTAAGAGTTTTTGTAACATATTTCACAATAATTTTAGTTGTGCTTAACTTTCCGTTTAATCAAATGTATGATTTTAAAAAGATTTTGAAGAAATATATTACAAAATTTCTACCACAATTATTCATTGAGAAGGACAATACTACGTTAACATTTATTAAATCACAGCTAAGTAATTGTAAAACAATCTTATTTTTTATGCTTTATCATTAATTCTTCTCAAATTTTTGTTCATTTATCTCAGAATAACAGGAAACTAAAGTAAAAAATAAAATAAAAACATTTTACAATTTTTCAAAAATTATTTTCTGTAGTACGAGTTACTAGTTAACTTAAATAAATTTCAAAAGGAGAAAAATTATTAAACAAAACATTTTTTTTCTCTTAAATGATAGATTTTTCCGGAAAACTTCTTTAAACATTTAAAAATAATATTTCAAATTCCTAAAAAAAATGCGAATCGTATTCAAATTAAGTAAATGGTTGTTATGCATATATATTAAAGTAAAACACATAATTAAAGCGAAATTTCATTCAGAGAAACTCTACCTTTTGAAAACGATTTCAAATATACATTGTTTTGTTTTCACAAAATTTCGAAATTTAGTTTAAAAATTATATTTCTTGTTAAGCAATTGACAAAAGAACTCTACTGATAAAACTACTCATAAGGTTTTGTTGAATTGTTCACTTTTAGAAGTTTACAGAACTTAATGCACATGAGCGAGAAACAACTTTCTAACAGCAAACGATGAATAAGAATCGAATTTACCTGACAAAACATTCAAAAAGAGAAGAACAAATGCTATTTTCCCCACTATAGTTGTTGGCGGAAAGATTCTACCAAATAAGAATAGTCAAAATATAATTTCTGATATAGAACAACTTCTACAAACAGCTGCTAAGTCTTCTGAACTCAACTCGCAACGAATAAAACCGTCCGTGTCCCTTCTGAGTGACAATCGTGGGTTGCTGCGACGAAAAATGTATGATCGTAATACACGTCGCCAAATTACTGCGCCAAATTTCGGTTTGACTGATAGTACGGAAAAAGTTGTGGAGTTTGGAAAAGTTTTTACCTCTACTGTCTCTTTGCGGTGCAGTGGGTCGAAATGAGTGAACAAATTGTGATTTCGTGTTTTTTTCTGAAGGTGATTAATATGTTAGAAAAATATTTATATAATATTTTCTGAACATAAGTGAGTTTAACTGATTTTTTTATTATATTAAAATCTTGAATTAAAATAAGATCAGAATTCTTTTGTACATTTAAATGTTCTAAAGTCTTAAAAAATATTTAATAAAACATTATTAGTGTGTTAATATTCTGGTCTGTTATTAAATTACAATCAATTTTCATGCATTAGCGCAAATAGAATATATTCATTAAAAAAATCGTGTAAATTGTACCTGAGAGAAATCTAACTTGATGCCATTTTAAATTTAAAAATAATGTTACAAAAATAATAATAATTAAATTACAATTTTAATAATTAAATTAAAAATTGTAATACTAATTTAAAGTTTTATTTATTTACTAAGAAAATGAAAATATTTCAGTTTTCAGTATGGAAATATAAATGCTATATAATCATATAGTCAATCTCTATTATATAGTATTTTCTATTTTATTTATTTTATTAAATAAAAAAAATCCTCCGATTAGAGCTATATTGTCTAAGCCCAGTGAACAACAGAAAATAAACAATAATCCAACTACTTTAAAGGTTACAATATAATAAAGGAGATTGACTGTATGATTATATAGCATTTATATTTCCATACTTAAAAGATTAAGATTACTTTTATTACAATTGTTATTGATCCCGATAAATGAAATAGTATACTCTTATACTTTGAGGACAGAAAGAAAAAATACCTCTGATAGCGAGTGAGAAAATTATTTTTATATCTATGAACATATTTATAAAAGATTTTCAAAAAAATGACTAGCAGAATCATTGAAAAATATCTCATAGGCGTACTAACCAAGATATCTTTGAGTATTTTTAGACAATAAATTTTAAAATGCACAAAAAAAATGTTTTTAATCAATAGCTAAAAACTTTACCTTTAATCTGAAAAATAAGATTCCTGAAAAAAATCTTCAAAAAATTATTTCGCTTTTTAAAATGCCAATGCAATTATTTTTTAAACAAAAATACGATATTTAACTTAATAATACGCATTAGCATTTTTAATACTTTCCACCTATATTACTTTGTGTATCCAATATAAAAATACCGTATACCCAATATAAAATATATTATACTTAATATATTTTAACCTATTTTATTAAGACTTATTCTTAAGATTTATTATTATTCAATTATTACGAGATTAGTATCAAAAATACTAATAACACTGCAAATACAATGTAAATTTTGAAAATCATTTCGAACATAGAACATTTCATTTTTATCTTTTACGATGTAATATTTTCTATGTAGTGATTTGGATAATGATAGGCGAAATGCCTTTGTAGTTTTTCATTAATCGCTATTGATATTGTTATGTGTATATTTTTTTCTGTTATTAAAGATATGCTTAATTTAATTACATAAATTTGAGATTCGAAATTATATTCACTGGATGATTTGGTTTTCCAGAAAATCTGGCGTAATATATTTAACAAATAACTGAATTTTAACAATTTGTACTCTGCCTAATTTGTTATTATAAAAGAAAAACTGCACAAATGAACTAGAGTACAAAATCCATTCTGATGAAGGAAGATAGTTTTTTTTATTCGAAATTATTTGTCTTTTCATTTTATAACAGTTACTTTTTTAATTAATTTGTTAAATTCAACAATAGTTCATATTTCTGAAAATATAAATTATTCATAACGCTAAACTTTTCTTAAGTTTTTAATCCATTAAATATTTATATTACTCCTATGAAGTTTAATATTGAGTTAGTGTTACAGAATAGGACCGAAATTTTCTATAGAAAAATACTAATTCAAACTTAACATAACCAATTTTAATCATAAAGTATCTACCTATTTGCCAAAATAGAGAATCCTAATTATTTAAAAATATTAAATGAAGGAAAACTTTTTTTCTTTAGGAAAAAACAACTTTCTGGGCTAGTATATTAAAGTGCGGGAAAAGAAAAGATGAAAAATATATTTAATTCAGGAATAGATTCCTGATTTCAATCATAACAGAGAAGCTTATTAAACTGTGCCCTCGATATTGAAAAATGCTTCTAATGCTAATGAGAAGTCATAATACGATATCTAAGTTAGAGAATTTTTTTCCTACTTGGGTCTCTTTTCTACAGAATTAGATAAAAATAAGCTTATAAAACAAATAAGTTTTCCCTCTATAATGAATATTTCAAGAACTTTTTTAAATAACAAAAATTGTTTTTCTCTTTATCCGTTGTTCAAATTAGCATCTCCAATTCAATTATTTTACACAGTACTTTGAATTAACCACAGTACATAAATAATAGAAAACAATGAAATACCGACTAAACATTCTGCAATCCTTCAATGACATTTATTTCCAAATATGTAGGTAAATGTATTGGTAAATTCTTCAATAGTTCAAATGTTTAATATTCATTTAAAAAATAAAGGTATTTTAAGCGAAATGTCCCTTAATTTTATTTTAATAACATATTTCTTATTACATAGGGAAATTATTTGTAGTTATTTTTCAAAGTAGGAATTGACTTAAAATATTTTTATATTATATATATATATATATATTTGCTATGTATATTTTGCATGCATCTAATACACTTCAATATTAGAGTTATATTTGAAATTTTTATTTATTAAGCAAGTCCCTAATTCTTTTTTTAAATTTAAATTATAAAAGTAAATATAAAATTATGCGAAATATATCATGAGATATTTATGATAAAGATACTCTTTCAAATCAATGATTGATACATTTTTCTCATTTCTAATATATTTTACATTACTATAAAATAAGTTCAATTTATATTCAAAAAAATAATTTTGTTTTATAGCGTACCTTGAAAATAATAGTATATTGTAAATCACAATTCACCTTTATATCAAAGGAAAAATCAATATTTAAATAAGGAATATAAAAAAGGGAATTTGTTTGTGATATGCTACTTACACACACAAAGTTTTTTTCTTTAAAAATATTGACTCAAAAAAGGAAATTAAATTTGAAAGAACTCTGACTTTAAATAAGTTTTACAAAGCAAATAAAATACCGTAGTGAAAGTATCTGAAGATTTTTTTAGTAAATTTGGGATAAATAAAGTGTTTTATTTTTTATATTTAAATTTATGTTAATATATTTAAGTGTATATATATATAGAGAGAGAGAGAGAGAGAGAAATATATATATACATATATATATTCAGATTTAATCAAAATATATATCCTAACCAAAAAATGACTGAAAAAATGCAGAACATGTAAATTTCAGTTCTCGAAAAATATTATTTATATTCAGTTAAGAGTTCAGTTCTTTTTAATAAATAAATTGAAAATTATTTCTCATAAAATAAGAAAACTTTGGTTTTATAAGTTAGATTTGAAAAATTAGGTTAAACAACGAAAAATTCAACTTTGTCCAATGTTTTCATTTTCCTTATATATGAATAATTCTACTTTTTTTCAGATGGTTTTATGTTTATTTTTAGGGGCAAACATACATCAATATTTGTGCAAACTAAATCATTAAATTTTGAAGAAAAAATTTGACTTTAAAGGATTTTTCTAAATTATAATATCATAACATAATTCAAAATAACTTATAAAAACCCAAATTAAGCATAAAATTTAATACTTTTTAATTTATTTAATTTTTTTTAAAATTGAATATTAAATTTTTGTATTTTATAAAAGAGTAAAATCTGATTTTTTTTAAATGATCTTTCCTTTCATAAAGATACTGTAATATTTTGACTACTTTAAAAAATCTATGAAATTAATATTTGAAATTTCTCTAATGAATAATATAATTTTAAATTCAAGAATTACCATAGGTTTTTTTTAATTTCTTATCTGAAATAAGAGTTGTAAACTTTAAAGAAATTGTAATTAAACAAGGGAAGTCTGATAAATGTACATAGCATAAAAAACTGTTAAGTATACCTACGGAAGTATTAGACCTACAATCCTGAAATTTGGTGGTAATATTCCTTTTAATAAGTGGAAATCTGTTAAGAACGTTTTTTTTTAAATCGACACACAAGGAGGGTTGCGGGGGAATTATAGACACAAGAAATTCAAGTTTCTGAACTTGAATTTAGATCTATTGACTTTTTATTTGGCAAAAATTTCTTCTGTTCAGTAAAGATCCTCTGAGAAAGGATTTTATGGAAATTGACTCTGAAAAGGGTTTTCGGGGGGTTACAGGTGCTTTGTAGATAAAAAAAAATATCCCGTTTTTTAACTATTACACTTATATTAATGAGATTTAGTATGCATGTTCCTTTTGTTGAGTTGAAATCTGCTAAGAACGGGTCTTACGAAAATGGACTCGAAAAAGGGTATTACGGAAGAGTTATAGACGAAATAAATGTCCGTTTTTAGAACAATTGGACTTTCGGACATGGAATTCTACATACATGTTTCTTTTGATGAGTCCAGATCCTTTAAAAAGGGTATTTGAGATAATTGACTATGATTATGCTAAAGGGTATTTGAGATAATCGGTGTCTTCAGGGGCGCAAATGATGACAAAACCTCTCTTTCAGAAATTCAAGACCTGTTTTATTTAAATCAAGAGTCGAAGGCTATAAGAATATAAATCCTAGGACTTGGATAACAATAACCTAAAAAGAATGTATAATTTTTACAATGCCATGGAACTCCTAGCGAAAGGGGTGGGTAATGGCTAGTATTTAAATAACCTTATACAAGTATTACTAAATATTAAAATGTTTACGAATTCATTTTATATAAAACATCTCTCATCAATTTTAATTATTATATAAATTAATATAATTTAAATAGCCAGTTAGGCGAATTAAATTCATAAATAGGCAAAAAATATGATTTTTTATCTCTTTCTAATTTAAATAATCCTAAGTTATTTACTAAAATATGTATTTGGGATTTTTTTTTAATAAAAAGAAAGGGATGAAACACTCTGATGAATAATCTTAAAGTAAAACAGAAGCAAATTATTATCTCCAGAAGATTTAATTAGCTCATATTAAATTTTTCAATTATTTCCCCCGTTCAAAGTATCTTCAGTTCCCAGACAGTTTGCAACTTTTCCGAAACAATTAATTGAATAAGTTAAGGTTGTTGACCTTGGATTCAAGAAGTATCGATTAAATTTACATTAGGTACTACATAAGCATAATTGTTCGAAATTAATTAAAGGAGAAGCCGCAGAAACTCACCCTATGCGTAAATAATAAATTAATAAATAAAGAATTCACGCGTGTAAGATTTTTAATAGACTCCCAAGCCATAATATAAACAATTATCTAATTCATTCGCGTGACTAATTCCTTAATTTTAATTACATTTGCGACTTAGGATAATTGATTTACTTAAACCTTAACGGGCTTTAACAAGCTTTAGTTTACATGTACGCTTTTAATTTAGATACATTTACATTAATTGCATACATTTTAGACACTCCAATAACAAATAATATTTTTAAAAAATTTAAGTCAATTCCTACTTATGTCAACAAAGAAAAATTTTATTTTCGTTAATTAAATTTAACTAATGAACTAATATTTAAAAAAAAACTGTATTAACATCAAGTGTCATCTACTACAAGTTGAAAAATTACATTTGAGCTTGCATGGCACCACCTGCTACAGCTAGTTCTAAGTTCAATAGAAATAACGCAGAATGAATTTAAAATTAAAAAATAAAATTTAATTAATTAATTAGTATTTAAAAAACTGTACTAAAATCAAGTGCTATCCACAACAAATTTTTTAAAAAATGTATTTGAACTTAAGTGGATGAATTAAAAGTATGTTATTAACGATTGAAAATTTAAATAAGATATATATATGTACGTAATGACTTCTTCTAGCCCTCTTTTACTTTACTCCGTTAAATTATTTTCTAATTCCTTAGTACGAGACTGTTATAATCTTAATCTAATTGCCCGAGCGCATTTGCAACCTATCACGGCTCCTGTTAGAAAGTAGTCGTGCGATCTTCAGAGCGCTGGGTGCTCTCTCTCTCTCTTTGCTCTTTGTTTTTTGTCTACTCGCCAACAACATGTCATTGTCGCCGCCTGCTTTAGCTTATGTGTTTTTGTGTGTGCATATTCGTTAATTGTTCTAAATGAGCTTGCATATTATATATTTGTGAACCTGAATAAAGATTAAAACCAAGAAGATGCAGTTATCTGTATCCAGACATCCCCATCGATATAAACAATATCAACAAGAAATCAGCCTTGACTACTACAATATATATATATATAATATATATAATAATATATATATATATATATATATATATATAAAATATATATATATATTATGTATATATATATGAAGAATGTAAACTAATAGTAGGAAATGAAAAAAAAAGAAAATTAATTTGATTTTTAAGTAAATGGGAGACTGTTTACTAACGTCACAGAATAAAGCAACACAGAGTCTATTGGGATGAACTTCCTCCTGATTTTGTACCGAGCTCAAGTGACGAGGACGACAATTCAGTTGGCATCCCTCTTCAAACTACCACATCTCCCCAAAGGGGAGGACACTAAGCCAAGGCAAATTTAACATGCATCAGCCCCTCTACACGGTGAGTCTTCAGTGGTAGTAGGGCTCAAACTCATGAGATACCAGAAATGACCACTAGGCTACTACGGCCACATTTGATTTTTAAAGAGAATAATTTAGTCTCTAAACTTTTTCGACTCTTGGAACCCTTGAAACTGTAAGGTGTTTTTGGAGAGCCCTATTCTACTCTTAGAAAAATATTAATCACTCAATAATATTAATTTGTGATATCTCTTGTGACGTCATGATGTTCCCCTGTACTAAATTTAGTTACTGGGATATGTGATTGCATTTTTTTCACACAAGCTGTCGATTTTGTCTCTAATAATATTCCATTTGTTTTTGTATTTCATTATTGTTTCCATTCACGGAGAGAAATATTTTCCCCATAAATACATTGCTCTGAATGGCATTAAAATGTTTATAACTGTGTGAGAAATCGTGTGTATGTTGCATGAATTTACAACTTAAAATTTACGATCTCTGCTTTGGCTTAAATTTAGAGTTTAACTTTGAATCTATTAATATGTCGTAAGTTGTTCCCTCTCCTTGATTACAAGTGTTTTTTTCCCACAAATGAAAAAACATGCGTTTTCCCTTAGAAAACTATTTAGTTTTGCGAAACATTGTACTAATAAGTATAAAAATATTTCAGGAATAGTAAACAATAGAATAGTCACTATATAATAAATAGTACAAGATATAAAGGAAAAAAATGTTTTTATACTCTTTTATTATATTACAACAAAAGTTAAAGAAGTACTACAAAATAAAGGTATGCATAAATAAAACTCTCAGTTTTAATAACTGGGAGGAACTTTAGATACTTGTAGTTATACAAACTTCATAGAGAACGTGAATCCATTTTACATACACATTTATAATTATTTTTTTTTTCGAATTTATATTGTGACTCGTGGTACCCCAAGGTTCCGTGGAACACAGTTTGAAGACCACTGCTTTAGATCATTACTTCAATGGAATAAGTGTGGCCCGGGTAGCGTAGTGGTCAAATCCACGGATTCGTGGCCGTCGTGTCATGAGCTCGAGCGAATTGCCGCTAAATTCCCTTCCGTGTAGAGGCGCTGATGAATATTAAATCTGTCGGGGCTCAAACATCCTCCCGTGGTGTGGTGTGGAAGTAAGTAGAGGGGGTTCCAGCTCAGGTGTCGTCCTCGTCACTGGACCTGGTTCAAAATTATGAGGTCCGTCGCCAAAAGTCCTCGTGTAGCTGAACAGGGTGACATTAATATTCACTCCTCTCTCTCAATAGAATAAGCTTTACTTTAAATTTCTTTGAAATGCAATAGTTGGCAAAATAAAAAAATCTTAGTTAAAGTTCATGAAAAATATGAATGTTTTGAATGCGTAGTTGAACTTAAACCATCTGAGTGCCATAATATTTTGAATGTTTATATTATAGAAAAAGTGTAAGCACATTAACCCTTTATCTACCGCATTATGATTTACTGCAGTTTTTTTCGTGCAATATTTTTTTTTGAGTAACTACACTGAAAGTTAAGGGATATACATAAGCAAAATACTTAACTTTGGGAAATTTAATCTGTTAGGGCTAATTAATTGATTAAAGATATTCAAATGTAAAATTAATTATCTATACACTGTTCACTTAAAATAAATAGTCAAATCGTTTTCTAAGGTCGCCATTAACATACGAAAATAAAATAAAACACTTACCTTTTGATATTACCTACTTTTTCGGGACAAAAATGACAGGCTTCACAATCCGATCAAAATGTCAGCTGAAAATGCAATTTCTGCTATAAAACTATTCGCCTTCCCCGCTAAAATTCTCACCATAGAACCCGTACTCATCATAGAACATAGTCAAATACCTTGGAAGAGTGTATATAAAAGAATATTCCTTCTACGTATCGTCAGAGTATTCGTAAAAATGGTTATTCTATGTAGTTTTTAAGTGAGGGGTACTTATAAGTACCGTCTGTAGGTAAAGGGTCAAAATAATAAAACGAAATTGATAATACTGTACTTTATTTATACTCATCTAGGATATCCGCTACAGGCATAACAATTTGCAACAACAATAGAACTAATTTATTTGAGTGTTAATAATTTTCAAAAATATCAAATCGGGTAGTAAATCCATCTTGCAAATTTTATTGGTATTTTTATTAGTTATATATATACATATAATTTGAGTTCATATTTCTGTAACTCTAAATTCATTAAGATACTCAACATTCTGTCATTCAACTCACTTATTAGTTAAAAATTAATTAAAATTGTTCATACCAATAAATAAAAATTACTGGTTAAAGTTTGCGACGAACATACAAGACATGATACTCAATCTAATGAGGTTAATTTACTTGAAATGGAAAAGGTATTTGCTGCGTGAAGCAATGTAAAGAGAGACGGCTTAATCTAGTTGAAATGCTAGCATTACTAAATTAAATCGAATGAGATAGATAATGAGTGCGCATCGTAAACTCACAATGCGAAAATTCGAATTCATTAACATACTCTTCCCTACTAATTCAAAGATCTTTCATGTGATGATTTTCTAATTCTGTCTAGCTAATAAAGGCTATTTTTCTCATCTAAAACGTAATTATTAATTTTTCTGAATAGAGGTTACAATAGAATTTCTATATTGTCTCTTAAACAAGCCTATTTATTGCAGTGTAGCCAATATTTTTAAATAATTAACGTAACCGTATGACTTTTAACGATTTCCTCCTCAATGAATTGCAATCTGCATAATGATCAACAAGACCACATGAAACACATTAATTGGCATCTAATTTCTGAAACTGCTGCATTACACCAATAGGAACTTCGTAGCTCAATTCAGTTACTCTTAAAATTGTTCTTATTAAATTGTTTTAGTGAAATTATAACCCAAAGAAAAGACCTACTAAACAAAATCAAGAGCTTGCATCAGATTATGTATAGTTTGTATTCTTCAGTACTAGACAAAAAGGGTTATTGCAAAATATTTTTAAACTGTTAAGATATGTTTATTTGGAATAACAAAATATTAATACAGGATGTAAAAAAAAAAGATTATGCTAATCGTAGATTTATATACATCAATACACATTAATTTTTCCCATTAAATTGAATAACCATGATAGAGCTCGAATTTTAAGGACATATCATACCGAAACATGCTAAATCTGTAGAAGACCGTTGTGGTTTTGTGAAGTCTAGAAAGTAGTATGACAGCTTAGATCACTGGTCACTTTATTGCTGTTCTGAATTAAGGGGCATGCCTCTATAGCCTTCATAAGGATTCTATAAGCAACTTTAATTTTTTTTAAAAATCAATCCATCAGTAGCTATTATGTGTGACTAGTGAGAGAGGAAAAAATTTGTATATACACTCTATAGAAAAAGAAAAAAAACGACGCACCAAGAACGGGTTGTCCGACGGAGACAAAAATTGGTCGGCAGAAAAATTATGTACAAAATAGAAAATGATTAAAATTTCACAACAAAATTGAATGATTTATATCAGAGTCGCATAGTTACAAGGTTGTGACGGATCTATACGGTTTCCACTGACCTCCTCGATATTTCTTTAAAGTTTTATTTATTTCAACCAATTTCCACCGAGAGCCAAAGTGTGATTTATGCAAATGAGATATATTATATAAATGCGGGTTTAGCGAGTTAACAAAAAAAGAAAAGTGAAGAGTTAGAAAGGTGAAGTAAAATGAATTGAAGCCTCGGTAGATCAACACGCAGTTGTTGACAGTATTAGTTAGGAGTAACGTGACAAGCTACGCCGGAGAGCAGTAGATTGAAATTAGAAAAGATTCCGTATTACCGTGTGGGGATCCTTGTCTACTATCCTATTCAACCAGTAAAGAATTCATCACCACGGAGGAACAGCCGATGTTACAAGGATAAGGTTAGTGATTTAGTAATTTGTGAATACGTGTACGTGTTTTAGCTGTAATTGTACGTGTTTGATCTTTTGTGGATTCAGTCGCAATTCCGTAGTTCCGTTAGTAGTAACTCCTTCTCATACTCCACTGTGTTTTATTTCTCTTAAATTTGAATTGTGATATTAGATCCTCCTGTGATTATTAAACATCAACAAATATAGGGATTTGCAAATATGTCTTTTCGTTATTCAAATCCGCCTACACGTCCAGAAACATTTAATGGTAGACGGGGAAATGATAATCTTAGGGGAGGGCATAATTCACGACAAGGTAACGAGCTCAATAAGGTGTTGACTCAACTCTAACCTGAATGCAAGCTGCCACCCGACTTGACACAGCTCCCTGATAGTCTCCTGTGGTATTTCTTGCCAAATTTGCTTCAATTGTCGGGCCAGGTTATCAACATTCCCAGGTAGATGCAGTCGCTTTCCCATCATATACCAGACATGCTCAATTGGAGAGAGATCTGCTGATCTGGAAGTGTTTGACAGGCTGTAAGACAGTTCATAGCAACACAAGCCGTACGTGGTCTGGCATTATCTTGTTGAAAAATAAGGCAAGGGTACTGTAAAAGGAACGGTAGCAAAACAGTTCTCAGAATGTATGGAATATTTGACTGCAATCAGTTAAAGAATGTTAACGGTGACTGTATGGAGGATTGGATATAAATACCGCGGAACTATGGGAAATGATTCTGTAAATATTCTGTAAATATTAATGGTTGTACTGTCCAGCAAGATAGTCATTAAACTAAGTTAAGAAGTAAATGTGTATCTAATTATGTTGAACCCACATAAACACGACAGAATGTCGTCGACGTATCGCTATGCTGTAAGTGTGCCTCTAATGACGACCAAAGAGGCCAGGCTGTCAAAAAAAATGGCTCTCCTGACCATAACCCTGGTTGAGTACCTGTGTGGTGTGCTATAGTGAAAGCAGAATCGGCACTCTGCCCTGGGCGTCTCCAGATACATCTTCGATAATCGTCACGACACAATTGGAGGCGGGATCCATTGCTAAATACTATATGTCCCCAGTCAGCATGACTCCAACATGATCTAGCCACGCGCCACTGTAATCTGTCTCGACAGCGTGCAGATTTGTGTGGCAGGGGGCGTAGCAGTCGGTACGAGCGTAAATTTTGCTCTATCAGCCGTCTGTGAATGGTCATTGTAGACATTCTTGTGCTGGTTTCACGTCTGATGGTTGATAACAACGAATCAGGAGCTGTAACAGCTGATATGACAATCAATCTGTCCTCCCGATCTGCTGGGCCGACCGCTACCATCATGACTCTGAAATTTGCCGTTGTCCACCCATTCTTGTCAGCATCTTCTAATGGCCGCATCGCTTCGACCCATATGACGAGTGATTCTCCGATTTGCCCAACCTGCCTCTTTTAATCCAATGATACGACCTCTTTCACACACTGACAGTTTCTCGTAATGATCTCGAATCCTACGGAGAGGAATTTTTTCAGTCGTTATAAGGTATCCTAAATCTCTATGTAACAGAAATTTTGACCATCAGATTGAGAATTGCTTCTTATAGACACCTGCTGAGTAGGCAGTTCCGATTGCCTGCAGCTCCCGCTATTCATTCATTGGACACCAGATTTTAATCATTTGCCTGTTAGGGTGCCGGTTTTTTTGTTGTTGTTGTTATAGAGTATATATATATATATATATAATGTAATTATAAAAAAGACCTATAAATATCCTTGCATCCTTTATCATAATATTTGAAATACGCTGCATACTTTTGAATGTATTCATAAAACTGAAAAATTCCATTAAAGAAACAAGATAGCTGGAAATGCACTCAAAATATACTCTCATTAAAATAAATAAAAGAAAAATAAATTTGTTTCATTTAAGAAAGTATTAAGTTTCGCAAATGGTAGGAGTAAGATACTAATCGATTAATTAAGGGTGATATAAAAATATCTTATTACTCTGAGTCTCAAAATAACTATTATTGGAATTTCCATTGCCCAATTTCTGCAAAATAAGAAGCTATTTCCAATCTTTGTTGGAAAAGTCTTAGATTTCATGTTGAAAATCTAGTTAACAGAAATATCTCAATTTAATGGTGTGTTTTTTCATTGAAATTCTGAGAAGTAAGCCAAATTAGGAACAGAAAACAATTTTTTGTGTTTGAAGAATCGTCTTATAAAAATAGAAAAAAGACCCTCATAATTTCAGTACAAATCTTTAAATGTCAACTCATTTTCTTTTTATTTTTATTTATTCATAAAGGAAATAGCTTTAGATAAATTTTAAAAGAATGCATTTGTCTGAAAATGCTATTTAAATAATGTATTGAAAAACTTAATTAGATAAATTTTATTTTATGCAAATTTACTATGTGCAAGGCTAGTTTCGATTTTCTTTCAATCGGCCTTAATGAGAATGCGTTCTATATGTTGAAATATTTCATATTAAATTCCTGAATTTGTTTTATCATGTAAAAAACTAACATTTAATTTCAAATAATAATAAGGTTTTGGAAGATAGAAAAAACTCGACCCCCAGTTCGGTTTCTTCCCTTTAATTTAAATCCTAACGTAAAAAAAAAAAAAAATTTCAATTGAGTTCGAATTGTTTTAAATAATTTTCATATTATAAATGAACCTGTTGTAGGCTAATAGAAAAAAATACTAATTTACAAAAATCAGTAAACTTTCAGATCGTACATGTAAGAAATATACCTGTCTATGGTCAAAAAAAAGTTTACTTATTATTTCATTTTTCTAAAGATATTTGTACATGGTAAATCAGAATGGACTATTTTTTTTTCATTGAGAACACTTAGAAACCACGTGCACCACACAATGTATAACACGGGGGCTTACAACACAAACATCCATGCCTTCTCCGGGATTCGAACCCAGTCCCAACGGCACCGCAGTCAGCGTCGCTAACCCCTATACCGGATGGGCGGCTAGAATGGACTATTGAGTCTTAAATATTCTTATTTATTAAAATACAAAATGAATATTTTATAAACGCCATAAAAATATTTATTTAAAGTTGTTGGATTAAAATTCTACAGTTATTACAAGTAGAAAAATTAAAATCATTACACAGATTTAAATATTTAAATATATCATTAATATTGTACCATCCAAATATTCAAATCACTAAAGAATCAATAAAAAAGTTAATAAATATTTAAATATTCAGTTGTTAGAATCTCAAATTCGTTCGGTATTTTTCCGTTTCTCCGGCGCAAGCGATTAAGTCGCCAAAAACGGTACAACTGAAGCGAAATGGAATATTCCCGCAGGTCCTTTTTTAACATTTTCAAAACGTCGCGGTCTTTTCTTATCAGTGACGATTTTTTATAATACATCAAAAATAGATAAAATCCCAATAAGAATTAACATTTTCAAAATATTTTAATGTGTATGTTGTGCATTGTTGCCAATAAAGCCTGCGGAACGGAAAAGTACCATTCTTTCTAGTTTTAAGAATATAGCTTGATATTTGAAACGAGTTAGCAATAATCGAATAATTTTAACTCCACATACATTAAAAGCAGTCATTAAGGAAGTATGAAGGCATAAATAACAAAAGTACATTATCTGCGAATCAACCATTATGTATATATTCATTTTCTCAATAGAAAGTTCGAAGCCTTCGGCTAATTAGCTTTAATTAAAGCTTTGCGTCGTGCCGTCAGCATTTTTAACTTAAATTCGATTGTGTTTAAATAAGTAAAAATTTTCATATGTTTGTAGTATTCATGTATAATAACGGATCAGAAAAGTTTAAGATGTATCACATTTCCGCCTTAAAGTATACTATTTCTAAAATATCCCTTTTCGAATATAATTAGTGTCAGTAAGTATTTTTCATAATTATTATTATTCAACGGATCTAGATTAATGTAATCTTTTAAAATATTGCTTCAATAATATTTTAGAAACTTCATATGGATTTTATGAATCTTAGTTAAACAATATCTTTATAAAATTTTGTGGTAAACCAATATTTCAAAATTGCTTCAAATTATTTCTCTAAGCAAACAAATTTTCAACTTTTAACATTTTCTTTAATACAAAGTGAATAGGAAATAAATTATAAGTTCATGCGTCAAATGGAATAGATTTCTTTAATTTCATTTATTTATTTCTATAATCGGAAACCATTACCATAAAGCTAGGTAGCATACCTTCAAAGAATAATATTAAAAAACACATATTTTGAAATAATTTATCAGACCGTAGTATGTTAATATTTACTGAATTTATTTGTGTGTGTGTAAGTTATTCCTTTATTATTCATTAGCATCTAACACTATTATATTTAAAGAAAACTAATAACGATAAAATTGCCTGCCAAATGTTATTTTAGCGCGTTTTTCACGTAGTGTAAAAAAAGCGCTATTAGGACGCAAATTTCGTCCTCGTCTTCGTCCACGTCTTCGTTCCATATATTGTCGTACCTTTTTTTCTCAGCCAATAATTAACCTATTGACCTCGGATTTTCGGCATTTGGTCGCATTTGTGCCCTAGATGAGCCGAATCATATTTAAATTTAATAATTTTTTAAAAAAATATTTTTTTTTTTTTTATAAGTATATACTTTTCTGTTAGTAAAAAGTTCATTAGTTGCATTATTGTAAAATACAACATGTGAAAAACGCTCTAAAATTACTTGGCCATGCCAATGATTGATATCTTCTTTATTTCATACAGTTTTCTCAAACACGACAAAGAACTCATCGTTTATTTTAATTTTAGTATAGGAAATACACAAAATTAAATAATATGATTCTTATTTTTTATTCATTCTTTTTTTCTGTATACAAGAAAACTTGCAGCTGAAGAAATTTTTAAGTTAGTTTATTATCTATCTCTCTCTCTTTGTGGTGAATTCCCCAAATAAATATTTATAATTCCTCAAAGATGACGCTCAATGTTTTTTTTTAAAATAAAGCAAACTAAAAAAAAATTTAACCAAATGTAATGAATAACACACACACAATAAAATTATTTTTAATGATTTTGTTTTTTACTGTAACAAAAAATGCAATGCTTAACTACCGATTAAAAATTACGTGATTCGCTTCCCAGTGCTATCGTTTTTATATAGGTGCGGCGCGTATACGGTGTATTAAGGGGGAAAGAAAAGGCCTAAATAAGCAAGTTTTTCTCTGAAGTAAGTAAATCCTTCCCAAACACTGTCAAGACATTTCAAATCCTTCGGAATAAGTTTGCTTATAGCAGCTAAAAGAAAAGTATCGCATTTCGAAAAGACGTATATATACGTCCGGGACACCGGTTGAACGAGACGTATATATACGTCCGGGACACTGGTTGAAAGAGACGTGTATACACTCCGGTGGCACTTGATGGGTTAACCAATGGCGTAACCAGAAAAGTATTCTTGTAATACAGATACAGTCCTATCAACATTTCCAGAATTTTTTTTTACATACCGTAAAATCCGGCGCATAACGCGCACCTGTACTTCAGATCTGCAATTTTTAGTTTTTAGGTACATTCGCTGTATAAGGCGCACCCCTTTTTTTACGAAGAAACATGAAATGTACATATCCAATGCTCTTATGTTTTGAAGTCATTTATTCAAGGTATTATCCCAGCTTTGAAAAAAATAGTATATTTCTAGAAATACAATTCTTTAAGTTCACAAGAAATGTCTTTTCTTTTAAATAAACATTACTTCGATATACACTACTGGCCACCGTAACTACAACACCCTGAAGGAAGCACGCAAATAACATGAAGTTTAGAACATGCATTAGCGGAGGTGAGATATGCAAATGATTAGAATTTCAGCGCAGACACACATCACGCACGCCTGTGGCGCCACCTCAAAGCGCTATTTAAGGCTTGGAGATTTCGACGATTTCAAGTTCGGCAATTGTGTTTTTCTTGTGGTTTTTTTCAAAAAACGATCAATTATGTCTCTTAGAAAGCAGCGATCAGCTTTTGATCAAGTATCCGAGTTCGACAGAGGAAGAATAGTGACATACCGAGATTGTGGATATCTTTTAA
Source organism: Trichonephila clavata (assembly GCA_019973975.1). NCBI lineage: Eukaryota > Metazoa > Arthropoda > Arachnida > Araneae > Nephilidae > Trichonephila > Trichonephila clavata. The sequence continues at coordinate 2,616 of BMAO01029492.1, read as the reverse complement.
GGAAATCGGTACTCATGTTGGACAAAATCAAACAACTGTAATGCGATATGTGACCGTTGGATGCAAGTGGGTACGACGGACCGACGTGGTCGATCGCATCCACCTCAGTGCACCACTTCACGTGAGGACAGGCAAATTGTGCGCATCGCAGTGATGGATGGGTCAGTCACATCACGGACCATAGCACAGAACATTGAGCCTGTAACGCATCATTCAGTGTCTGCGCGTACCATTCGTCACCGTTTACAGCAAAGTGGTCTGTCGCAAGACGTCGATTGCTTGGTCTACCCTTGACGCAGAACCACAGACGTCTCCGCCACCAATGGTGCGATGAAAGAAGGATTGTGGGGGGGGGGGGCAGAATGGAATGAAGTTGTCTTTACTGACGAGTCACGCATTTGTCTGCAACACCACGATGGTCGGATTCGAGTCTGGAGACACCGTGGAGAGAGGATGCTGAACAGCTGCGTTATGCACCACCGCCACACTGGTCCTGTACCGGGTATTATGATATGGGGCGGTATTGGATATTCCTCTCGCACTCCTCTAGTACGCAATGCCGGTATTTTAAACAGCCAGCGCTACATATCCCAGGTGTTGGAGCCAGTTGTCATTCCTTACATTCAGGGCTTGGCCACAGCCATATTTCAACAGAATAATGCACGACCACACGTGGCACGCATTGTCCAAAGCTTCTTCATCAATCACCATATTGAATTGCTTCCCTGGCCAGCTCGCTCTCCGTATCTTTCTCTGATAGAAAACATGTGATCCATGGTTGCTCAACGATTGACCCAGATTACACCCCCAATTACCACACCAGATCAACTTTGGCAACGTGTGGAAGCTGCGTGGTCTGCTGTACCCCAAGAACACATTCAAAGTCTCTTTGAATCAATGCCGAGGTGTGTGGCAGCTGTGATATCCAACAATTTCGGCTACTCTGGCTACTGATTCTGGCAGGAACCACACTTCTCAGAAGTCTATAAATTTAATCATTTGATACTTGGTCAACATGTTGTCTATAAAATAAATTTTGTTGTGCTATCTCTTGTCTTTCTTGGTGCTGCATTTACGGTGGCCAGCAGTGTATGTAGAAGTCTAATCTTTTTTCTATGTTCATCTTTTATTCATTTTTATACATGACATATAACGCGTACCTGTAAATTTTGATCTTGTTTTTTGTGTTAAAAGTTCGCGTTATGAGCTGGATTTTACCGGTAAATTGTTTGTGTGTACCATTATTTCCTACATGTTTTCTAATATTTTAAAAGTTGGCTTGAATCAACATCTTTCTGGATCTGTATGAGGGCTATTGCGAACACATTTCGAATTTAAGGCCTAAGAGAAAGAAGACCCTACTACAGACGATACATTCATTCCTTTTCTAATTTCACATCATTTTGATTGAGACTTCAGTCTTAATTCAATTGCACCTCAAACTCAATTGAATTTAAGATGCGATAGATCCTTTAATTTGGAACTAAGAGCCTTTGGTAGTATCAGAACTTTAGTCTAGGATTAGACTAGAACATCTCCGTCCATGGAATTGCAGCCTATAACTGTTGCCAAATGTTTACATAAAGATAAAAAACATTTAAAATAAATAACCCATACAACCAGTAAGAAATATAATCAAGATGGAAAGAATTTATATACTACAATTATTTTATTTAATAATATTTATAACATATTACAAACTCACTGTAATTCTTATCTCCACTTATATTTACATTGTACGAATATATTTATGAAATATATTTAAATTTTTATAAAAATATATTTCAATTATTATTAATAAAATATTATTACACGATGATGAAATATACAGTATTATTTAAAAAAATTATGCAACTAATTCACATAAGAAGTTAAGCTACTTAACTTAAGCTATTGATGTGTTGACGCTTATTATAATGAAATATTTTAGTAAATACTTTTTTCATTGTTGTAAATTCATAATTTATTCTGTAAATTAAAACTCTACAAACGCAAAACAGTATTAGGTTTCTTGGCAAGGAATAAAAAATAGACTAATTTAAATTAAATTAATCATAGTTAGCTGAAATATCAGCCGATTCCTTGGAATTAATTTTTTTTAAATCTTGTTCAGAGATTAAAATATTCATCTTACAAATTAAAGTTTTTATAAAATCTCTTTTCATTATTCCTTTCCAAAAAATAATTAAGTAATAATAATAATAGTAAATAAAGAGATGTAATGGTTCGTTACAAAGAAATTAAAAATTGTTTCTCTGCTAGTTTATCATTATTTATTTAAATGCATATTTTTTTATATACTAATTTGTACAAATTGTCAAATATTAAAGATATTATATATAATCTCACATCAAAATTTTCTCACCAATTCAATATTACAAAATTTTTATGGAATTAAAAATTACAATTAAAAAACACAGGGTGATTATAATTTAGTTCCATTTTCAAAATGCTGTAAAAAAAGAACTACTGGTCAGAATAATTTCAAATTTGAACTGAATATACTTAAAGAAGAAGAAACGAATAGTAAAAAATTCATTGGCGTTTTCATAGTTGTTTCATAGTTTTTGTTCCAAAGATATTAAAAACCGATTTTTTTAACCAATAAGGTACGCC
>BMAO01029491.1:0-18738 GCA_019973975.1 Trichonephila clavata | reverse complement strand
CATGACTGAGTCTGCACTCAGCTTGAAAATTTACAGTATTAACAAGCTTTCAAAAGTAATATATAAATTAAATTTGATTGAGATTAAGAAGGTCCGGCACGTCCATAGGAGTCCGTGTTAAATTGCATAAGTTTATGTGCCTTTTTCTCAGAAACTACTTACTTCTCATTAATAAAATTTTTACAGTAGATTTTTTGTACTATCAATAACACTTTAACGAAGGGTTTTATCTTTTTGTTAAAAATTAAATTAATTATGAATTTAAAAAAAATTTCCTCAAATATTCATTTTAAAATAGTTATATCTAAAAAAGTTCGCTAGATATATCTATAATTCCATCCATTAATATGTGTAAACATGTTAAAAGTCTGCTCGCTGGAAATTTGAGGATTATATGATAAGTAATTTTTGAGAAAAAAAGGTACATGAAGTGAAAAATATTACGTTTTGAGAAAACAGGCTTTAAAGTAAAAATTTGTAATTTTTGGAACATTTACTTTTTTTAGTACTTTCTAGAAGCATATTAAGCATTTGTTTTACTCTATGCTCATACAAAAGACTCTTCTAATTTTCTTTTCTTCATTAATTTTAATATTTTGCCTTTTTTCTGGATGTCAAAATGCTTTCGTTGGGCTACACGAATCCTAGGTGTATCTAGTTATTTGAAACACAGTTGTAACTTGATTCAATGTCACAATGTTTTTAAGATCATTAATTAGACTACATAACTCATATTGAACTGTTCAATAGCTATATTTACCCATAATTTTAGAGTTTTTAATTCTACATATGTAGATCGTGGAGTCACTGACCATATGGTGTTATTAACTGACTCATTTGGAGGGAAAGGGGGTTCTGGGTCTTTCAATATAAACATTTTTTAATAACATAGGATCTCCTAGATCTCTAAAAATTGGCTTCCCTTAATTCATTATGGTATATGTGTTTATGACCATAGTGTCTTTCCGTTACATTCAGCTTCTGTCTTTTGAAACTTGCACCAGGCATTTATAATCGGAGGACACAGTTTATGCTGAAGACTCTCGTTTGAAGACAGAAGATGAAAATAAACAGCCCAAAACAGCAGTTTTCGTGCTGTGTAGATCATTCATATTATTTCTAATAGCTGTACCATGATATCTTTGAATTTTTTTACATTAAAATGTCGGTGAATCGATTACGACCTCTTAGTCTTTTCCCATCACTGAACTTTTCTTTTCTCTGTTTCGCTTTTAAGATCCAAAAAACGTGTCCCCATACACTTTTGGATAAGCCCAATGCACTCTAATTTTTCTATTTGAACGTCATATAGATTCGTGCTCATCAGAAACTTATGTAAGGGGAAATACAGGTGCTCCTAGCAGAGCTCATTTAATGTGAGTCAAGGAGTAACTTCATTTTTAAAAAAAGAAACGAGCCTTACAGTAGTCGCATATGATGTGTAACATCTGACATGCTTATCGTGGTAAATACGAAATAGTGATTTTAATCATGAAAAAAATGAATCGGGTATGATTGGAAATAATTTTCTATCGAATAATTATATCTTTAATGGAAATTTTATTTAATTAACACAAGGAGTAATGCAATTTTTTATCAAAAATATTTATTCTTGTTCAATTTGGGGAAGAGCGGAGACAATAGATTTATGAAAACTAAAATATGACGCATATACTTGGGATTTCAAAGTATTTAAAAAACGTTGAAAAACAGCGTCAATAACAGTACCACTGTTAGCTGTCGAAACATTTTGATTTGTGTTCATTTCGAGTTTGAGTCCATCTTTCAGAAAAGCTATGAGCGGCTCAGCTTCTGGCAGACTGAAGTTAACGTTAAAATCACCACCCAAAATCATGGGAAGCGAGTGATATTTTTTTTTAAAAAGTGCAGAACCACCTTCGGTATACGGTAAAAGTACAAAATGCAGGAAATCTTTAATTTTTTTAAATGTTTGATTCGGAGAAATGTATACGACCACCAAAATGACTGTCAATTTTCAAACACTACGAGCCCTGAGACTTTGACATTTGAGCGTAAGAATTGCAAGTTTATTCTGGATGCAGTCTAATAAGACTTGCTGGTATGTGAGGAAGGCTGACGGCTCAATTTCTACTAGATTTGGACCCCGATACGAGGGTAGCGAAGAGACACCATCAAGCGCATGCTTAAAAATTAGAAATATTAGAGAAAATCAAAAATACCCGTTTACTCAATTAGTCCGTTTATTTTAATCGAGAAATCTTTGCTAATCGCAATTAAAAATATTATATAGACAGCGACAGGAATCAACCTCAAAATATGAAAATGATACACACTTAAATATTTATTCAAGTCGTATTTTTTTAAGAATGATAAGCTTTGTCAGACGCTTAACAGGAAATATAATTATTAATATATAGTTTACACTTTTATAAATGTATCCTCAGATTTCACACACACAACGAGTCCTGAGACTTTTACATTTGAGCGCAAGAATCGCAAGTTTATTCTGGATGAAGTCTAATAAGTGTGGTATGTGCGGAAGGCTGGCGGCTTAATTGCTACTAGAGTTGGACCCCGAGACGAGGGTAGACCACCAAGCGCGCTGATTAGTCAAATCAAACAGCGCGCTTCCCCGACTTCCTGTTACGCATTTCCGTCCCTTTTCACGCAATCACTCCAACAAATATCCAGCAACCGAGAGTAAAGATGTTACACATCAAAAATTAGTAAAAATACTTTTAATTATGGAATTTTCTCATATCATATATCATTTTAAACAGAAATATTTGAACTTTTAGAAAATATAAAAAAGTAAAAATCGATCATTTTTCGAAAATTTATGTGCCTTAACTGATTTTTCATTGACGAAGCCTTTCAAAGCCACACGGGCTATTGGACTTATCATTTTGAGTCATGATCAAGTAATGAGAATTCTTTTTTCCAAACCTCCATTGCACAGAAACAATACCTGTCAAAAGTACCAAACCGTAACTTTTCAGCTACAAATTTAAATTAGAATGTTGTACCCTACTTTTAACAATAATTAAATTTGAGACTTATAAGTGTTCAATTCTAAAAATCTGCAATGAATGTGTTACTCCTTTAATTTATTTCACATTAAATATGTACATTATTTTGAACTGATGTCTTAAACTAGTATAGTTTTATACACTTACTGGGAAGGCTTAAGAGTTGATCATCAGTTTCTCATTTATATATCCTAAGTTATTCATAAAATGTTTCAAAAATGTAAAAAGCATCATTATTAATTTAATTTGAAATTTTTGTTTGTGAATGAAGTGGATAAATTTAACATAAAAAAACGTCTGTGCTCAATCGTGGAATATGGCATTTAATGATATTGCTATTAATTACTTTTTACTAAAATTAAAGAGCTTTATTTTTCGGTTTTCAGATTACCCCCCGAATTAATTGTATGATTAAGTTAAAATGTTGGTAGAAAAGTAAATATTGCTGTCATAGAAGTGATTTAGAATACACTCCAACCAAAAACTAGGTCTTAAAAATCATTTAAAAGGGACAGATTAGCTTTTATTCTCGTTAATCATTTAATTCTTATATTAAAAATTTTTTTTTTTACTTTTTAGTTTGATTAACAATAAAAATGTGTTTTTTATATTTTTAATACTATCATTTATATTTTTTAGTTCGATCTACAATAAAAAAAAATTTTTTTTAGTTTTTTAAACTAACATGCGAAAGAAGGTGTTAACTCAATGGTATTTTTCACTAAAAAGAGCTCAATATTCTCTCTAAAACTTGCATTAATCCGATGACCTCTGAATCAATTCTCAGCTGTTTTGGTAAAATAAAGCAATGAATGGTGTTTCATTCCTCAGATCCGACAAGAGAATTTAGAAAAGCAGACTTTACATGCAAGAGTCTTTTTTTTTATTTCCATTTTCAGAAAAACTAGACAATTGTTTATATTATGGTAAGAAATTGCTGAAGTACATTTTCTCGCTTTTTTAGGGTTGTAACTTAATATTTTAATCGCCAAATCTGAAAATTGGATTTTGAATTAGTCGCCAAATCTGGAAGTGGTATATGGAATTAGTCGCCAAATCTGGAAGTGGTATATGGAATTAGTCACCAAATCTGGAAATCGTTATTTCTGATAAACCTGATCATGATAATGGAACAAAATTATGATATAATAGAATTGTCATCGATCCTTGACAAGTGTTCAAAATTTCGAATTAATCTGACCTTTTAAAGTGGGTAAAAATATCGAGTTCAAAGATTCTGTTACATACAAATGAAACTTATGAAAGCTTGTTAAAAAGTAGGTGCGTATTATATGCTGAATATACCTCAAAATTGGAAAATATAGCTGGAAAGTGTACGGGCGGTTATGAACCGGAGCCAGATTTTACCCTGAAAAATTTGTTGTAACGGGTGGGCAAAAAGTCCGTATAAACTTTAAAAGTTTATAAAACCCGAAAAATTTAAAAAAGTAAAAAACGGTTTGTACGTTTAGCACCGATAAGTCACGGGATTTTTTTTAAGGTAAGAAAAAAAACCTGCCGACAGATGGCGCTCGAACAAAATGCTGAGTTGGAAATATGCAAATGAAACAGGCGATTACAAATACTGATGCTCTTGATCCAAATCTAATTCTCCGTTGCATGCCCAACTGAATGAACAAGGATGCTGAACAAGAAAAACAAAGTTTTGTTGGTGAATCTGTTTTTCATGAACAAGGAATCAGTGACTGTTGCACTGCGTAAATTCCGACTTCAGAAAAATGTGAAGACTGGAAAAGGGCCTTCAACAGTGATACGCCTCATAAATCTTGTTCTGGGATTTGAGGAAACTGGATCACTCGAGGATCGGGTAAGATCCGTACGACCAAGTCTAAGAACCATTAGCAAACGTTTCACGTTTACATGGCCTCATCGGTCCCCAGATCTGACTCCAGTACACTTTTGGCTGTGGGGATAATAAAATTACCACGAGTTTATTAATCCTGTCCATTCAATCTGTCGGAATTGAAAGATGCGATCCACCGAGAGCTGTTATGTATACCGGCGGACATTCTGTGTGCACTCTGCCGTTGCTGGATTTGTGACACGCTTGGAATGTGTCATCCCTTGTGGTGGTGGATATGTGGAGCACATGCTGCTGTAATAAATTATTTGGTAACGTTACTTCTGTTAATGGCGACTCTTTTCTTTCACTTAAGTACAAAACGCCACCTATCGGGTGTTTTTTGAATTTTTTTTTTCTTTTTCTTATCTTAAAAAAAATTCTGTGATTTATCGATGCTAAACCAGGTAATCGTTTTTTATTTTGTTTAATTTTCTGGGTTTTATAAATTTTTAAAGTTTTTACGGATTTTTCCCCACCCGGTATTTTAAAAGTTATTCACAAAAATCCCTCATTTAATTAATTTCTGTATATCTTGTCTTCCTTTTTGAACACCATAGAAACACACCCAAATTTATTTTTGGTAATTCGACACTGTTCACCCAACCCCATACTGATGTATTCTAGTCAACGACGCTCCACAAGATTTGTCTAATACCTGTCACGCCCTTAGTTAAATGAAAAATAGATGAGAACAATTACTTGACATTTTTTTCGGTCATAACAAAGTAAAAAAGTTTCTAAAATCTCCCTCCAAGAAATAACAAAAAATGGACAATATTATATAAATAATATTAGCAACAGTTTAGCAGTCAATGAATTCGATATTATTAGCAGATATATATTACCAGTCAGTGTATTAGTTAGTTTCATTTCTATGGGCATCAATTTGAAAAATATATGTATTTTACAACAACGTCACTGATTCAAAAATTCTGGATATTTAAAAGAAAGGGAAAAAATTATCTAATATCTTTATATAATTATTAAATTATTTTTTGATGTATTGACTATTGATATAAATGTGTGTGTCTATATATTAACCATTTTTAAGAAGTTACTATAGACCATTCTGAAATCAAGATTTAGGGGTTACGAGAGTTTAAAAAAACTTAGATAAATATCTTCTGTAAAATTATTCTTATAAAACTCAATTACATATTATTTATACTATTATTTTACAATAAAATTCCGATGCCTTTAAAGAACTTAGATTTAATATTCTAAATTTACGGATGACTCATGTGGAAATTATTAAATAAAGTATTTTCACAACAAGTCCGATCAAAAAAAAAACTACTACATCAAAAAACAAAGCATTAACTCTACCTCAGTTTTTGTAGCCGCGGTCAAGGTATCGGATCATGGCTACCCTGTCATGAGTTCGAGCCCAGTACCACTGAAGACCCGCCGTGTAGGGGAGCGACGCACGTTAAATCTGTCGAGAGCTCAAACGTCCTCCCTTGGTGTGGTGCGGTAGTTAGGAGAGGGGGTGCAAACTCAGGTGTCGTCCGCGTCACTTGACCATGGTTCAAATTTACGCGGTCCGTCGCAAAAAGCCCTCGTGTAGCTAAAATAATGCGACGTTAATATTCACTCACTCACTACCTCCGTTTTTAAGAATTAGAAAAAGGTTTCCTAAAATAAAACAACATAGATGAATGGATCATTTTTAAAACTATTTTGAAATCTTTCAAAATCAATGAAAGTCAATTTTTAAAAAGCAGAAGTAATGAATAGGTGAAAAAGGGTGCAAGAATTTATTAAATTATCTTAAATAACAATTAAAATTCCGAAAGCGAAAGCACTTGGTGGTTTCCATCTAGATTTCATGTTTTATAGAGGAGACACTTCCGTTGGGATTTCGTGCTTGAGCTTCCATTTCTACTTACTATATATAAGGTTGATGGGGTAAAAGCTAGAATTCTTTCTCGAAATATATTTTCCAATCTTCGATAGTGACTTTCGTTCGCGGTGATTTGATGGTCAATCAGGAATGAAATCGCTTACAGCGTTTATCGCTGCAATTTCTGGAAGAGTACATTCATCGAACATGTGGGTCAAAAGGTCACTCCCAAAGAACTGTAATAAAACAGGAACTGAATTTGGGAGTTAACTGTATTTAAAAAGAACTTGCTATTTTGGTTTGAAATAAATTTGAATTTGAAGGTTTTCCAAAAAATTTTGAGATGGACTTTGAAATTTCATATATATAATTTTTAATGATTTTAAACAATACAAGTTGAAAATAATTTTTTAAAATTAAGATTTAAGAATATTATACAGCATTTATCATTAACTAAAACTCGATTTTATTTGTGAAATTAAATTAAGTACATTTACAGAAATTATTTTGAGTAATATGAAATTAAAGAATAGAATTTTTCAAAACACATTATCAACTGTTTCGATTAATGGTAAATTAAAATAAAATAAAACGCTTCAAGATTACATTTATTATGGAATGTAATAATTAAATCTCGACGACAAATAATCATAGGCCATAAAATGAAATAGAAACAACCACATATACTTGCTATCGCAAAATAACCAACTTAATCCTGGTTAAGAAATAATCTTAAAATTAAAAGGACAAAAGTAGGGAAATATAATTGATAAATGAAAACCTTTTAAAAATATGATATATATTTGCTAATGGAATAGTTAAAAATTTAACTTCCATGTGAATGGATACAAAGTTAAACGAAATAAATAAATGAAATTTTTTTCACTAAGCCGATTAAAATATAAACGCAAAGTTTATTCTATTGACTTTCCTAACGCTCTCTCTCTCTTATAAAATAATTCATTTCATTTCAAATATTCTTAACAAAATAAGGGATTTCATTAGGGGAGAGCCCTTTACCATTATAAATGCCCGTACATTATTTGATTAAAGTTAAGCTGCTTAAGAATACTTTTGCATTTTTAATCGTATACCAGGTGTTGCCGAATTCGACCAACAAATTCAGAAGGAAAATAGGAGCGTGCATGAGAGGACGACAAAATCGCTAAAGAACATGGGGTCCCCAACCACGTTTATTTGATGAAAATCACGATAATTGCAGCCATCCAGACTCTAGACGGCTGCAAGACCTCTAGACTCGAGAAGACGATGAGCCAGACGAGGGGAGGGAACAAACAAATACGGGAATATTCAAACACTGCCTAAACGCCTCAATGGCGCAAAATGCCTTGTTTTCCTACAGTACGTCCTCCCAGATTTACTGCAGGGTGTATCTTCCACTGCTCACCAGAACGTGCGATTCCTGCTCAATGATGCACCAGCCTATTCGATTGCGGTACACAACTACCTTCATGCTACTGTGACAGGTCTATCCGCGAATCTTCTATTGATCCTCTTGGGATAAAAGTATTCTTTTTAACTGTATGTTCTATTTAAAACTTTCTCCCGAAGAAGGAGACTTGATTTATTCGAACGAGTGGTTCTATTTAAGTGTTGACATTTAGGTACACAATGTTAGTCGACGGATAGTCGCTGGATGGTCGATTATTGATAATTGGAGAATAAGTGATAAAATTATACTTAAGATTTAGCACCGGAGGTCGTACATTTAAGAGAGATAATTAAGGTGGATTCTAGCGTAGAAGTCCAGAGTGCTCCAAGAATAAGTGGAGTAAATTATACTTATGTGTTAAGCAGCCTTAAGCCGTTCGATTGCTCTTCTAACTAATTACTAAAAGCATTTCCTACCTTTAATTGTGTGGATTAAGTATGAGGGAGAAGTAAACTTGAATTTAAAATTTGTTAGGGTTGATCTTTACTTAAACCTAAAAACCAACAACCGCTAATCGGTTGTTATACTAAGTATCCCGGTAGATGGCGGAGGACCTATTGCTTGGCCTACACGCTCACCGGACTTCAATCCCTTGAACTTCTTCTGGGGCCACCTGAAATTGTTTGTGTATGAGACGCCGGTGGTTGCAGTGGGGAATCTCACGGCACAGATCGTCGTCGCTTCAGCTGGCATTGCAAGTATACCGAAATTGTTTGAACGCATCCGACAATCTTTCATTCATCGTTGTCGGTTGTGGTATGCCCTACGTGGCCGCAACTTCGAACAATTGCTGTGACAAAATCACTTGTCGTCTGATGTCGAGCTGTGATGCATTATTCGTATTGTAAACATGCTTTACGTCTAATAAATGTATTTCTTACCTCTTAATGTATCTTTTCATTTCACTCGACATCACACCCTTCCTGACTGATTTTGCAAATTACTCCGACTAAACTTGGTTTGCAACCCCATGTTTTATGGTGATTTGTCGTCTCCATGCTGCCTACTATCACCCCTCTAAATTTGTCGGTCGAATTCGGCAACACTTTGTGTATTGATTCGGGAATTGGTTTTTGGAACAAAATTGTTACTAATTGCTCTTCATTAATCTTTTTTTCCCTTTAATTTTATTTTAGAATTTAATTTGAAAAGTTTCATGCCATATTAAATCTTTTGCTGCACCAAAATATCATAAAATTTGTGTTAAAGGGTAAGGTATATTCTAAAGTTGCTTCTCAATTTTGAAATATGTATATGAAGTGTTTTAATGCCAAAAAATATTTTAATAAAAGAAAAATTGTAAAAAAATATAATTTTTTTCTGTTTCTTAATTTTTTTTCTCTAAATTGTTAATTTAAACAAATTTTTAAGTGCTAAAATTTTAAATTACACATAATTTTTTATAAGGTCCTTTAAACAGCCTTTGATGTAAATGAAAAAAGAGTATGTAGAAGTTCTGTTCAAAAACTATCCGACCTTGAATTTTCCCTCCCTCAGAAAGGAATCTAAAGCGGTCCCCCCCCCCGGTGATAGCTCAATGCGCATGCTTGAGTTGTTGTTTTTTTCCTTTGGTTCAGTGTACCAGTCGTTTCTAGCAAGCAGTTGAGTGAGGTACTGTTATATATGTTCATCGTATTTTTATTTCTCTAAAGATGAATGAACGATTTAAGCAGTGGTCATATTTTTTGTCAAAATCAACAATTCGTAACATTCAGCAAGTATTTGGAGACGGTGCGATGGAGATCACACAAATTAAGGAGTGGTTTGACCGATTCAAAAGCGGCCTAACGTTGGTACAAAGTGACCAGCGTTCTGGGAAACTACAAACCGCAGTAAATGTCGCTGCTGTTGAAAAGGTGGAAAATCTAATAATGAAAGATCGTTGTTAGACCGTACGAAAGACTGCTAAACACAGTACAGGTTCCGCACATGAAATTTTGTGTGATCATGCGTACTGCGAAAGCGACTGCGAAATTTCTTTCCCAGCTTCTATAAAGGGAATAGACTTGCAGTTGCCCAGGACCTACTGCACACTATCAATGCTGAACCTGGCCCCTTGCGACTTCTGGCTGTTCCCCAAAAGGAAAATGCCATTGAAAGAATTCCGTTTTCAGAGTAGAAATGAGTTGAACACCATTCCAAAGCACGACGGAGTTGAGCATCATTCCAAAAGAAGCCTTCTGGAAGTGTTTTTGTCAGTGGAAGGAAGGCTGGGAAAAGAGTGCGTGAAAGCGAAAAGAGTCTACTTTAAATTTGATTTATATATATTATACGATCCAATCCCACAAAATAACTAAGATAATTTTTCTGGCCAAAGGTCGGACAAATTTTGAAAAGGCTTTGTATTTAAAAAATTCCTGTACAATACAAAATCCATCCTGTATATAAATTGTGAAATAAATCTTTTTTGACCAATATTTGTACAGAAAAAAATCTTATGATTTGAAATCTCATGATAAAAGAAATCACATTAAATTTTCAGCTATAAACTTAAAGGAATGATGAGGATGATGTTGTGTCCATGACGGGACCAAATCAGACAGAATTATGGCCCCAGATGACGGTTCTGGCAATCTGTTCAATATAATCTACATAGAAGTTTGTTGACGAAAACAGGACCCCTATTTCTTGTAGAGTAGCAACAAAATTGCAGTCAAAAATTTGAGCAGGTGTTACCTCTGAATCTAAGCAGTTATCACAATTCCTGTAAGTTCTCTCGGGGAAGTTTGCAACCCCTAGAGAGCGCATCCTCAGGTGGCGGATAGGGGGACGCCCCCATTGGTACATCTTTCGGGTGATAGAGGGGATATAAAATACCCTCCGTGGACCAACAGGCAGAATTCCAACCTCTTTGAGGCAATGGCATCTTTTTTCCATAAAGGCATGAAATAATTTTTCAAGCTTTGAAATCGTTAATCAAGATTGAGAACTATCTACATCATATCTTTTGCACCATGCCACACTTATGTTTATCATAATAATTATTTTTTTCTATTTTTATACGTGGACATTCGTTATTTAGTATTTATTTTCTACTCTAGAATTTAAAATATCATTCTTGGATTGTTAATTTAAATGTGAATGTGTACAACAATTTTTAGACCTTTGAATGTTGAATTAACACTTTTTATAGTAAAAAGCAAAGAAAAAGTACTAAAAATAATCTAAATAGGCTGTTGAAACAATACATAAGCGAAATAGAAATAACTTCTAAGTAAAGAGCTTAATGTTCTCACTTCTAAAGTTGTATACTTATGAGAGTCATAAAAGACTAATAAGAAGTTATCCATGCTATTTACTTTTCTGTCAGAGAATATTTCTTGTTGTAAATGGCTTCTAAATGATGTATATTTGGAGGTACGCATTATTTTCCCTCACTAAATGAAGATTTGGGAGAAGGAAGTTAAATTTTCTTTTGTTTTAAATATTGCATTGTAAATAGTGTAAGACAAATTAAATTTTACGTATTACTCATTCTTATTTTGTTTTCTTAATTTTAGAAGTATTCGAATAAATTTTGAACCAGTCTGTTTTGCCGGTTTCTTAAACTACATTTTGGTAATTCATTTTACTCTGTAATATGTAATAGTATCTAAAAGTCCCGGTATTACATTGCCTGTTGCATACATTTCCCATCTGTTTGCGTTATTTTTTTCCCTTGTTTTAAAATGTTAGTGCTGTCTGGATACTTTTGTTTAACCAAATCACAGTATAGAAGTTAATGTAGAAGTTTTCCATAATAATACAATGATATGCTCTCTTAATAAGGACGTTTGTAAAGATGATAATAAAATTGCAAAGTAAGCAATCTTGTCATCTTTATTTCGTATTCAGTGAGGGCACTATGACAGCGCAATGATGCGTAACTGATAACACCCACCTTTCTTGGGAGTGCACTATGCCCTTTACCTACAGGATCACACACGACCACGGGCCACACGCATTAAACAAAGTGCTCTTCAAGATTCCCTGTGACCGCCATTCTCCCCTGATCTTTTCCCAAATGAGCACATCCAGGATGTGATTGGAAGCTTTTTGCCTTTCTTGCCACTGCCGTTCAGAAAGTTTCTTGTACAGAAAAAGAACTATGACAAATATTTGGCAAAGAACCTAGAATCTTCCCACGGGACATCCTCCAACGTTCATTGACTCTGTACCTAAACGTATTGCTTCGAGTATCATCATCCGTGGTGGTTCTGCAACCTACTGAGTTGAGGCTCTTCTTTCTCAGTGTTACAAGTATTATTTCAAGATAAAGATCATTTATTGTTTATTATTGTCTTTCTCTGTTTTCTGAGTTTCTTCACTTTCTGATGACGTTCTGTGATGTAGCACTTTCACATAGTCTATAAAGAATTTAAGGAGTTTAAATGATGATATTAACTAAACCATTCAAGTGTTGAGCATTTAAAGTACGAAAGGGACAATATTTTTGGATGTTTTAATCTTAAACATTATACTTCAAATATGAGAAATTTAAAATAATTCGAGTGTTATTTCTTAATAAAAATTGATTATTTTTTATTGATATTTCTCTTTGTGTGTGTGTTTGCCGTATTTTTCTTAAAATTCTAGTCACTGCTTCTTAGTACTGTATTTTCAATATCTGGTAGAGTAGTGTGTTCGTGTGTGAGTATTCACTTTTTTTAAATACTCTTTCAGAATCATATAAATTAAGCAAAATACGAGTATTATATGAAATCATGAAATTTGGAATTTAATTTAAAAAAAGTTCAACAAACAAAATCTTAAAATCTTATTTAAAAAATCAATTTTTTTTTATCTTAAATTAATAAAAGTTGATATAGGGTGACTTTTTTTTTATAAAAATAAATTTTCTCCTTAGTAACCTAGGATTTAAGATACAATTGCAACATTTGTTATGATAACAGTGAAAGTTGCTGTAAAATATTTAAAGCAAAAATGTTGCTTTTATCTCAGTAATTCATACATTTTATGAATAATTCAGCTACTTCCAGAAATTAACAATTTATTTTCATCAGGAACTAGTAAAATTTCAAAAAATGTATCATTTTATTTTTTAAAGTCAAAAAGTAGCGCAACTCTTTTTGGTTTTGTCTCATTTCCTTTCCTTGCTGAGTAAAAATGAATTAATTGAAATAAATTATTTTTAATTACAGACTAGTAAACCACTTTCTATTTTCAGAGCTAAAGTAAGACTTAATTCTCCAGCTTTTGCATGCGTATTTCTTTGAAATTTCTTTCAAAGAAAAATATTTTGAGTGTCAACATATAATCAATGTTTTCTCTTAATTCTTAGCGCCCTAGATGAGTATAAACACGTCTTACATCTATCTTAAATTCTTTTGGATTCAGCTAAAAAAAACCTTGTTTATGTTTTCAGTTTTAGATTTCTTAATATTTTTAACTGCCTGAAATTTTAGATTTGTCGAGCCGGAAAAAATGATGCACAGTTGCATTTCCTCGTGTTTTTTTTTATAATTTATTCACTTTAAACTTTACTTCATAAAAGTAACTGCATTAGAATACATTTAGTTCCCAAAGTTTGCTTCATTTATGGAAATTGATAGTTTCAAAAGTCTGTTTACATTTTTAATCGTTGGAAATTCTAAACAAGAATTTTTTTGAATTAGAGAGAATATCATATAAAGAATATTATGTGCACTTTCAACCTGTACACTTATTTCTGTGAATCACTGACCTAAATATTATCACTAAAAATAGTTATTTTAAAAAATAGGCACTTATATATTTATACTAAAATAAATTAATTATTATTTAAATTAGCGAAAAGTCCATGTATATAAATGAATTAAACTAATTCAAAAATTAAAAAGAGTTTAAGTTCAAATAATATTTTCGTAAATTTCATGTATACATAATAAAGTAAAAAAAAAAGCTTAAAAGGAAACCTGAAATAATTTGTTTAAATATTATGTCCAGAAATAGTTAATTAGAAAATAAGTAAAATAAGTGGAAGTTTTATAATAGTTGTTGTTACTCAAAATTAAAAGGCTCATCATCGATAGCCTCCATGTTTTTTAAATTAAAATTATGATAAAAGTTCCCACTTTAAAATTGAAGAGTATAATTTTGAATTTGTTGACAGTTTCACTTATTTAGGTTCGTAAATTAACAATAGAAATGATTGTACTACTTAAATCCAAAAGAGAATTACTATGGCTAATAAATGTCTTAATGAAATACGAAAATATATGGTGTGTGAATTTAACCAAAATAAAAACAAGGCTTCTGTTGTATAAAAGTCTTTTAAAATCAGTATTAACTTATGCATATGAAATTTGGTCCAGGTCTCGAACAGAGGAGAACATGATAAGTATCTACGAAAGGAAGATTTTAAGATTTATTTTTGGAAGCGTTCAGGAAAATTGAACGTGGTGAAGAAGGTCAAATTTCGAGCTCTATTAATCAAATAATGAATCTGACATCGTTAACTTCATCAAAATACAGCGAATTAAATGGGCAAGTTACGTTGTCAGAATGGACAAAGACCACACCACTAAAAAAGTCTTCAATGCCCAACCAATTGGCACATGAAAAAGGGCAGGCCAAATCTTAGATGGATTGATGGCCTATAAAAAGATCTCTTAGTTTTGACAACTAAGAATTGGACAACATTAGCAGGAAGAAGGCTAGCCTGGAAATGGCTTCTTCAGAAGGCCAAGGCTCACCCTGGGCTGTCGAGCCACTGAGGAAGGAAGGTTGATAAATATCAGTTAACGCATCCGATCTTTATAATTTGATTGCTTATTTTCTGCTGGAAGTAATCGGTGTATGCAATAATTTCTCTTGTCCATGTCTTTTTAGCGCGGTTTTCACGTAGTGGAACAAAAGCGCTATTAGGACGCAAATTTCGTCTTCGTCTTCGTTCCATATTTTGTCGTACCTTTTTCTCAGTCAATAAGCAACCAATTGACCTCGGGTTTTCGGCATTTGGTCACATTTGTGCCCTAGATGAGCCGAATCATATTTAAATTTTCCTATAGTTTTCCCGAATTTTCCTACAAATTTTCCAGAATTTCGCTAGTTTTGCTTTTTTATAGTGCTGATACAGGTTTGTGTCATTATGTCTTTTCAGCTCAATAGTAGTACATTTAGAGGAGTGGTACAGTACTACTTTCTGTTAGTAAAAAAATTCATTAGTTGCATTATTGTAAAATACAACATGTGAAAAACGGGCTAAAATTACATGGCCATGCCAATGATTGATATCTTGTTTATACACATATTCATAAAAGAGTTGCGTTATTCTACATTTCAGACTAAGGAGTCATTAATTTTATCATCATTATTGAATCCCTTTAAATTGTTCTTAATAAACTGGGGAGTACCCCCTTTCCTTCACCTAATAGCGGACCAACAACCATTGTACAAATCATACAACTTTTCATACTCATTGCACAAATGACAAAATTTTAATTTGCATGTATTATGTAGTTCTATTTATTTCTTCTCTTTTCGCAAAATTCGTTCTTGTCGCTTCAGTTAAATTCATCACTGAATCTGCATTGCCCAACACTTCATTCATAAATTTCTCAGATAAACCTGCGGTTTTTTTTTTAATATATTGTAAGTATGAAAAAAATTTCACGTCGTCATCTCCACATTTCAATTTGTACTTCAATTTAAACTTGCAATATAATTTCACCCTCACATAGCATTTTAATGGAAACATGGCAAAATTTTGGTAATGCAGCCAAGTTTGTCGCGACCCGTCGGTCGCGGATGTGAGAGAGTTCGGGGAAGAAACAGACATGATCTAAAATTCGCTACTTTTATTCAATCTTTAGCACTTATGAGAATGCTCTCTGATAACTAAACCCTAGGAGCAATAAGAATTATTAATCCTATTAAATATATGGAAGCACAGATCTTAATTATTCTCTTGTACGCTCCTGCTCCACACTTGCTAAGTTGTCAGCCGTAAAGTGAACGTCTTCCACCTTTCTATAGCTCCTTCCTTTGGATTTAATATTACGAAGTGCGATCACCGATCGCTCACTCTAGGCTTTCCGCTTAAAATCATTCCGCTTAACCATTACCTCGCCTACTCAACGACTATCACTTAAATAGATTTTTACATTTGCATAAAATCAAGTCCTCTCTCTACGGAAAGCAGTTTTCAACTAAAATCACGGTCCAAAAGAGTATTTTTCCCAAGAGGTTTAGTAGAAGCCCGAATAAAACCCGTTACAAGGCATCATTTTTGGTGGATTGATGACCATATGAATACTGGAGAAATCTACATCGTGATCTATGACGTAAGCGGACTTTTCAAGAAAACGCTGGAAGGTAGCGTTGTACCCCCTACGCAAATCGTTCTTAGTGCACCTCTTCAGTTAACTGCAACTTTTTACGAGCCATTTTTTACTAACTAAACCTTATGTATAAATAAATTTATTACATCATCACAAAAAACTTTTTTCAGAGAGAGATATAAAGTCATCAATACTTTTCTTATTTTGATACTGCAATATTTTAAATTGTTTTTTAATTGAATACTCTTTACAAATATAATGGTATATCATAGTATAATGGTATATCAAATTTAAAATAAAATCAGTTTCAAAAATTTAATGATAAATCAAATTTAAAGTAAGGCTTTTTAGCTACCATTTGGTGAAGTTTACGATGAAATATTTTGGATATATTTACCTTGAAAATGTAAACGGCTTAGAATAAAATAACCTAATTCTGTAACACAACTATATTTTTTACTTGCTATAAAACTTGTTTTCTGTGAAATAAAATTTAAAGCGCCACACGATTCATATAATACTCGTTTAGTAAAACACATTTTATTCATACGTGTTTATTTCTCTTAGATTTGTTTTAACTATTCTGTTAAAGTTGGAAATAGAATTCAAAAGATGAAAAAATTTAAAACATAAACACTTGATACATTGTCAGTTTTTTACAATTAAACAAGAATGTCTTTTATATCCATACAAAATAAAGCTTTGTTTCTTATTTTTATCGGTTTATAGAATTCCTTCTAAATTTTCTTGAATTGTGAAACAACCAATTTTCTGAAAGAAATATGTATACCAAATAAATAATTCTACTTATTTTTTACTTCGCATTTTCATAAAAAGAATGAGAAACTGAATTAAAGAAATGGAATTAGAGAAACTGAAGGGGAGATTCTCAGATTATAATGAGGTACCTATGAAAACTAAAAAAAAATGTAGTTAAGTAGCTTACTTTTATCCAAATGAATACGTAACAATTCAATTAAAGAAAGAAAAATCTCTTAAAAAGAAAATTTTATTTTGAAAGTCAGAACTGATTATTATAATGAAATCTTCATCGTTTATGAGGTAAGTACTTTAAGTAATTTTGCTCGAAAAGTTTTTAATTTTTAATCGGCTTACAGATTTTTAAAGTCATTTATATTTATAAAAGAAATTTTTATGTTTTAATTATAGTTTTCATTTTTTTTTTATTTTAATCATTCCTTTAGTTATTTCCATTTGTTTATTAATAAATATTCTACGTAGTTTATTATTAAATAGGCTGTGTAAGTTATAATTAAATATTTTGTGTAATTTAATTTTAAGAATTCAGTGTAATGATTTACTACTTTGTAACGGATCTATCCGCGTCCTTTCTTGGATTAATCTCCTTGGGAAATCTTCGGTCTATCAATTCGAGTTCACTCGCAGCCAACCCTTTGAAGAAGCAAACGTGATTATTCAGATTAGGTCGGATATGTATAGTCTAGGTTTTCAAGCTAGAGGTATTGATATAGAGAATTCGAGGAGAAGGATAGTTTGCCACCAATCAGGTATTATTCTATTTTATAGCGCATTTCAGAGATTAGATAGCTAAAAGAATTAAAGTGACGATTGGTCACTATAGTGAAACTATAGCTCAAATATTTAGGGCAGTGAATTTGATCCTGATATAAGAGGGTCGATATTTAAAATCTTCTCATAAATCGCGAATCTCGTTATTTACTCTCATATTGCTCAGATTGGGAACATCTCTTCTAGTTTGCATTTATAGAATTGTGTTGATAATCTGTGTGTTCAATAAATAGATTGGTTAACTAACATGGCTAGACATCCTTCCTTCCTCCCACACCTCTAGGCGGAGCTGAAAGAAGATCCCCCCCCTTTATAACTTATTGCGGTAATTTAACATTTGTGTTGATTTTTATATAAGTTTATTTTGTTAAAAATTATTTATTATTAGAACTTGCACTGGAGATAATTAACAAAAATATTTTTAATGTGATATTTTTAATGAAAATTTAATAGAACCTAGTGGGGCTGAGAGGTAGTGCATCGTACTTCCACACCAAAGGTCAGAGGCTCAAACCTCAGGCCAGATAAGGTCGACTCAGCCTTTGATCCCCTCAGTGGGTCGACATATGAGTACCAAACTTGTTTGGGAACGTGACACTGGGCCAGACTGACCATCTGACCGGCACATCTGCTCATGCACCTCAGGGTGCAAGGTCACGTATACTGATTTGGGCATAGTAGGCCTTAGCATCTCATGGACTGTTGCACCACTGAGTTAAGTTAAGAAAATTTAATGGGATTTCTCCAAGCTTTTT
>BMAO01029490.1:0-15137 GCA_019973975.1 Trichonephila clavata | reverse complement strand
ACATTTAGTGCAAACTCTGTGTTTATCAACTTTAAATAAATGCACAAAATGAAAGCATTCATCTCTTTTTTCTTTTATGTGGCAGACTTTATGTGATAGTAAATATTTGTTAGAGCTTATGATTGTAGTATATTATTTAGCTTAAATACTTACTTTTGAAATCCGCTTGCTTCACAACGTCTTATTTTGTACTGAATTTAATATTTTCAAAAGTACAGAATAGTTCTGAACGTTATAATGATATATCCTCCTAGAATAAAGGTTATAGTTAATGCATAACAAAATGAATGTCTTGTTTGTTACAATTGAAAGAAGCTTATTTTCAGTAATCTGTGACTTGTGTGATCATACATCCATTGTTACGCTGAATGAATGATAACTATAATTTTTTTTAATTTATGGTAAACTATTAACATCAACATGTCATTTGCATTCTTTGATATTGTTAGTAGTATTTGCATTTCTTTCAAAACTAGATACATTAATATTTAAAAAATAATTTATATATTAAGTCTTGAATACAAAAAATACAAATTTAAAGTGAAACGAAAATCAAGAAAACAATTATAAATTAAAAGGCTTCTTTAAGTAAAGAGTTTAAATTTTTTTTTAAAAAATTTATTTGAAAACTGAGCGTTGAAAATTTTGAACAAACATGCTCATAAAAAAAATGTTCATGACAAGAGCGTGAAAGTTGCCAACGAGACAAAATATTAAGGAGTTGAATATTTATGTATGTTGAATTATAATCTTAGTTTACACACTTCTAAACTGTTTAAATATAATGAAAAGTTAATAAAATGAATGAAACTTTTGTAGAGAAATTTTATATGAAGAACGAAAAATATGCATAATTATTTCTCATAGTACTTTTCTCATTTACCCTAAACAATTATTGTTACGTAGATCAAAGCTCGATGATTTCATGCTATCAACCTTAAAAAGTGAGCGAGTTCTTCAGGAGCGATGAAAAATTTATTGTTGAAAAACATACTTTAAATACAGAACATACCGCACTAAAGTTCGATTAATAAATCCAGAAGGTTTTGCACACCTTCTACTGAGCTCAGACATAACTGTAAGTGTCTAAAATAAATACTTAATGATTAAGATTTTCACAAGCATTGCTTGATAGTAGCACCTAATCGCTAGTCGACTCTCCAAGGGTCAAAATAGTACTAAATCAGTTTTAGGTAGCGACTCCTATTTATAGACTGCACGGATCTTTCGACAAAGATCAGCTTCGTCATAAATCGCGATTTTAGTAGATTTCGAAAAGTAATTTCAAGAAGCATTCATTTGGTTGACAACTCTCCAAATAGTCACCAAGTTGCCAACATGATCACTAAAATGATGCCAACTTGGCTCTATCACCAACATTTCGCCACGTTTTCATTGAGAATCGCCGTTATAATATAAGAAACGGCGTTGCTTGCGAATATTACAATTTTGGCATAAAACAAGTATAACAAATTATTAGCGTATTACACATTCAGATATAATTTTTTTTTGCATTTTTTAGTATTCATTACACAAAATTCGTCACAATACAAATTACAATGAACATTCCAAGATGAAAGTATTAAATTATCTCCCATCGCACAATCGCAGAATAAAACATAGCTTTGCATGAGGAATAATTAAATAAATTGATTAAAATAATTGTATAGATATTATTTAAGCCAGTGCTTTCTCAAACTTTCAATACTCTGGTGTTACTGCTTACTTAGATACCCCCTCAAGAGGGTACGCCCCCACAATTTGAGAATGCTGATTAATCAATATAGCTAAATAGACTAAACTAATTAGCTAAATAACTAAAACTAATATAGCTAATATCAAAAAAGTTAGATTTAATAAACTTTATGTTATATTTTTTTTAGATTTTAAAAAAGCTAAGCATTCAATAACATGTAATCTTCGTCACACTCATTCAGAACCAGACATATTGATCAACAAATTCTATATTGTAACAATTCAAATAAACCCTAGAAACAAATTTTCTATGAATCCTTCTCAAGCGCAGACTATTTGTACCAGCGAACAAAAAATGGACATCCGACAACAAAATACGAGGATTTAACTTCTTTAAACATCCATCAAATTCTTTGTCAGTTTACAAACTGTCCGAAGTTCTTTTTACATTCCTGTTCAAAATCATCAATAAATATTCTGTCGCAGTGAGTCGGAAAACTGAATTCCGGGAGTAAACATTGTCCAAAGAACTCGAATATTTTTTTTTATCCTGATGTTCCAAGAACGAAAAAAACGGTGTTTTACAAGCTCTAGGGAATCTTTCGTTTATTGAAAACGGTTATTCTGTCCCAAGAGATTATAAACATGCCAAAGACGCCATGTCTCATTCACATAGCAGAAAATATTTGCTCTTGCGATAACCATACATTTTCCAATACGGTAAATGGCTGCCAATTTGACTTTATGTCCCGGGAATCTATTATGAACCAAGAAAGAGGCTTATTTTGGGCTGACGGTAGTTTGAGAAACATATAATTGTTCTTTTATGTTAATATTAGAAGGAATACAGGTCTACACACTTGGAGTTAGTAAAGCATGGAAAAATAGTATCCCACCCTTTATTTATGGTATTATTCTAGTTAAATAAAAAAAAGTAAAAATAATAATGAAGTTTAAATTTTTTAAAAAAGTGCAATTAAAAAATCCAAACATTTTTTTTTATAAAAATAGTTTCTAATACGAGTTTATTAAACAATAAACTAATCACTAAAAACTTTATAAAAAATTAAATATTTTTTCAATGTTTTAAAAACAATTTTATGGTTAATTTTAATTCATTTTTTTTTTAAAATGAGGATTTGAAATGTACATTTATCATGTATTTTTTGAAAAAGTTTATCTGTTTTTCATTCAGTTGAATTTTAAACTTTATAAAGTAATTTTACAAATTAAAACATATGATAATATCTTCATGTATGTTGTGTATATAATTATTTAATATATTTTGAATGCATTAGATCAATTACAGTTCGCAATTATAGTATCCCATCCCTTATTTATGGTATTATTCTAGTTAAATAAAAATAATAATGAAGTTAAGATTTAAAAAAAGTGCAATTAAAAAAGTCACACATTTTTTTTTATAAAAATAGTTTCCCATACCAGTTTCTGAAACATTAAACTAATCACTAAAAACTTCATAAAAAATTTAATATTTTTCAATGTTTTAAAAACAATTTTAAGGTTAATTTTTAATTTATTTTTTAAATGAGAATTTTTGAATGTAGATTTATCATGTATTTTCTGAAAAAGTTTAATTTTACAAATTAAAATATAAGATAATATCTTAATGTATGTTGTGCGCATAATTATTTAAGAATATATATTTGTATCCACTAGATTCAATTACGGTTCACATACACATTAAATTTATGATAAATATTAATAATAGTTAATTTTACATTAAAGTAAAATTAAATCTTTCAATTTCCCTTATCTATCTTTTACACATCAAAAACTCATGAGTAAAATTAATTGCATACTTAATTACAGAACATTACATCTATTAAATATTTTCAAATTAATTATATCATAACGTATAGATATGATATTTTAGTTTCCGTATAAAATTATAGTTTTAAATAATTCAGTAAATTCATCATTTTTGTCATGCATGATGTATGCTTAAATAATGAATAATTAATATAATATTACTTTTTGTTACAAAGTTCCCTAACAGGAATCGTTTTAATGATGTTCATCACTTATCACTTAATCATTTTAATAAAAGAGTGATTAAAGTGTTATTCAGCAGTAATTGATAATTTTAATTCATAGCACTTTAAATGTAAAATATACGTTTAATAAAGAAGTGTAAGATTTACATGATTGATAATCAAACTTTCTTATAAGGTTAAATTGAATAAAAAAAATTTTTTATTATTTTTTTGAAATCTTAAAGATCCATCATATAATTTAATCGGTTGATAGTTATTATAATTATTAAAAAAATTCATAATCAATTTTATATATGCATTATATTATTTTCATAATGCTCTCACGTTTATTAAGAAAATTGTTTTGAAATTTCGTTAGTATATTTTTAATCAAAATGACACATTTCAAATTTCATAATATAAGACTCCAAGGCACACGTTTTTTATAAATATTTTTTTAATTTTTAGAAAATTGTTCATATTTATGTGTTGTGCACTTATTATTTCTTGGATATGAATACGTTTTTTTCCTTCGTACTATTCTCACTCTCTCACTCTATATATATATATATATATTATATACACTCTCTCTTACATATATTTATTTATTTATGTATATATTTATCTGTTCAAAATTCAATCGTTAATTAAATACTTTTTATTTGTCCATTCAAAGTAGGAATTGACTTAAAATAAATATTTGTAATCATTTGTTTCATATATTTTTAGTATGTGTAAGTGTGATTTTCTATTTATTTTACGATTTAATTTGCCTCTTTGTTAAATTGTTCCAATAATCCATTATGAAATAAAACTATTTGTAGTTTTTTTTTTATTTGCATTTGTTATTTTTATTTTTATTGTGAAGCTTGTATTTCTTTTTGTGTAATTGTTGCAAAACAATTCGTACCAACATGTTGAATCAAAAGGGTAGAAAACTTGATATTCACGTATTTCAAGATTTATAAATGAATGTATATGGGTTCGTAGAACAAAAAAATCAAGGCATGTAAAATTACCAGATATTTATAAAGGGTGATCGTAAATAATATTTCATTTAAGTTTAATTCATATTTTTAAGTTCTCAAAAATGCTTACAATTCAATACATTCTTATTCAACTCAATTATATATTTAATGGACACTTATAACTTATCCAAAACCAATCGACAGTGAAAAGATGCACATAGCACTATTTCATTTCGATAATATCCTTTTCTTTGTGAGAAAAGTGTCATGTTTAGTAAAATCAAGTCTTCAATATAATTACAAAAATAATTACTTCTGCAAAATTTATAAAATGCCTATTCCATCCATTTTAATATTCTCATAATCCAGAGAAGTTCGTTATCTTAAATGAAAATCTTATCCTTTTTCTTGTTTTGGAATAGTTAATGTTCTTAAAAAGAAAAAAAAGTATTTATCATGATTACTAATTTGATGGAGATAATTATTTTAATAAAAAATAAACATAAAAGAGAAACTTTAACCTAATTTAAAGTCTTATCTTAAAAAGGATGTCAACACCGTGTTTCTTGAGCACATTATATTTTATTTTATACAGGTTAATTGACATTTGTGTATTATAAAAAAATGGTTCTATGTCGTAAAAAGCACAAGGAAAAAACTATTCATGAATAAAACGACGCAACATTTATCCTGACTATTAATAATAAATTTCCATCCATTATCTTTTATTTTTATAATATATATGTATTCCATTCTTAAAATTATAAAAAAAAGGATAATGGATAAAAATTAGGATAAATTTTACGTCGCTTTATTCACAAATAATTTTCTGCTGGATGGGGAAGGTTAGATATTTATAACAATTGGTTTTTTACTGCTTATTACTGTAGAGCCATGTTAATGGCACCATAGTTAAATTGAGAGTTAGATATGCACACTCAATAGATTGTAACACCACTTTGCTGATTGTGTTACTACTTTTGAAATACACTTTCTTAGATTTTTATTATTCGAGAACTTTAAGAATTTTGTTAAGTTAAGATCTTATTGTTGGTTCTTTCTATGTTTCAAAACGTAGCAATGCACAATTTTACAATAGTCATTCAATTCAGTTTATTTATAATAAATAGTCTTTTCGGTTGTTGTTTTTGTTGTCTTGTTCTTCCCTTCGGGAAGGAAGGAAAGTTGCCAGTGCCTGAGACAGATTGGACTTCTAGATGTACGCCTGTTGTTGGCCGTAGCCTTTAGCGCCATTCAGGTGTCCGAACGATTTAGCTAGGTTCAACCCAAATTTAGATGTGAATACCCTGGGCGGCTCATTAGCCTCCCACCTCACGAGAAGGCTTGTGGTTCGACGGCTATTTAGAGTACCACCCTGCCGCAAAGTCACTATGCATTTACAAACATCCATTTCTTTTCCAGGATTCGAACCCAGGTCCTGCTGCACAACCGTCAGCAAAGGGAACTACTATACCGGATGGGTGACTGTTCTTTTTCTTACACGTGCTATTATTAGGCTTGGCTTCATTATTATTTTTATGTTTTTTTTAAATTTGCTATTGCCCTATTATGTCGAAATTTTCTGCTGCTTGTGGAAGGTTTGATCCTGTAAAGCATGCTTAACCCTATTTCATTGTCCCAAATCAATGACAACTCTAGAAAACATAATAGCTTTCCATTTTGGCTTATTGACTTTTTAAATGGCTACATATATTTCAGCGGGAATTTATAGGTTTTAAAATCCATTTTCATTTCTTCTTAACTTTGTAGGAATTACAATTTGTCTTTTATTCTTTTATTTTTATACTATATATACACGTATGTATAATTAATAACTTAATATTTATTTAAAATTGTAATCTTATATATTTTTCCTTAATTCATAATTTAGAATATCCTTTCTTGAAAGGCGTCTTATTAAATCTCACATTACAAGATGAAAACTAGGGTCTGCAGCCCCGGGATCCCGGTGCTTTTTCAAATCCCGGGATTAAAATAACTAATGCCGGTTTTAATATTTGTCTGAATATATATTTTGAAATTTTTTCTAAGTATTGTGAGTCTGGTATTACATTTAATGTATCTTATTTACTTTTTTTGTACTGTATACGTTTAATGTAAATTTCTTACGTGTTGAACCTTGAAGGGTTCGAGGCGGGTATGTATGTTAAACCGTGTGAAATTTGATATGTTTTCTCTTATTTTCTTCTGTAACTTTCTCCTCACCGCGAGTGGGGTCAGAAAATGGACATTTCTCCCACCCTCAGGATGTCCGGTGTCAGCTAACTTGAACAGTGGCAATTAGAATTTTTGGAAGATATCTAATAGGGTTTTCAGCCCCGGGATCCCAGAATTCCGAAAACCTGAGATCCCGGTTTTTTTTTCAATCTCGAAATTCCGGGATTTAATTTTTGTCTAGATTATATTTAAAAAAAATTTTCTCATAAAAATTTTCTAAACATTTAATTTTTTAAAAATTTATATTTTGTTTATGAAATATGTACGTAGATTTTTTTGTGCAATTATAAGTGCTATAGGTAAAAACAATATATGCATAGCTCTCATTTCTCGTATGGGAAAACGTTCGCACAGATCTAAGTGGCTCACTGCAATGTTTGCACAATGATGTGAGCAACATCTCAAGAATAGATTTGTCATAGTTCCTTCTTCAATTAAATGCTGTTAATTAATAGCGGGCCTGCTTGGAAGACTTGAGACACTTCAAATCCCATTGCATTACTAAAAGCTCTTGCAACTGGATCTTCAATTACAAATGAGGTAACACTTGAAATTGATTAACATTCTAATTCAATAACTGGATCAATTTATATACAAAAACATTAAGGTAGAAGACAACTAAATAAAATTATCAAAGAAGTATATTCACCAATACAGTCTATTAGATTTGAGACACTGTCATCAAAAATTCAAAAAGAAATGTTTTTTTTTAATGGAGGGAGACGTGGTGACTATATACCTGAAAAGAACATGCACATATTTAATAAGAATAATACCTACTAGTAAAGAGTCCAAACGTGTATTTTCTACGCTAGGACGATTTGTAACAAAAATAAAAAGCTGTTTCAATGATGAAACGCTGGAGGAGCTGTGTTTTTATAAGCTTATTTACAGAAACATAATAAACGAAGAAAAGCTTTTTTTTTAAAATTTCATTATGTACTATTTTATTTGGTTTTCATAATGAATATATATTTTTATTTTTTCATTAAACTAATATTAAATCAATTTTTAATTATATTTCCAATTTTATTATGCAATTTCAACTATGCTAATATGTAAGAATTTTAATAAATAGTCCAATCCTAATCCTCGGACCAATCTCGGGATTTAGATAATATAATTCCGCAATCCGGGATGGAAAATATGACACGGGATTGCAAACCCTAATGAAAACCTATATTTTGACAGATTTATTCATGATTCCTCGTTAGAAGGATTAGTCCTTGATTTTTTTTATTAATTTATTTGAAATTCCTCGTAAAATAATACCTTAATAGCTTACATGAGCCTTACTGATATATTTAAAATTTTCTCTAAACGACTAACGTATTTTCTAAACATAACTTGCTTCCCTTTTTGAAACACGCTATTATGTTCTTACCCTACAGACAAATAAATCTCTTATGTTCTTTGACAGTTGAACAGAGAGCACACTCAAAATAAACCACTTGTTGTTACAATTACCAGATTAACGATGATTTGATCTATATCAAATATTCTGAATGAATACGACTGCACACCTACAAGGAATAATTTTTTACTATACATATATATACATTATAGAATATAAATTTTTATGTTGTTGAATATTTTATACTTATTTTGAATATAAAAATTTTATACTTATATTTTAAAGAAATATATAACAAAAGCATAAGGAAGTGTTTAAATAAAATTTCTATAGTTTTATAAAATTCTTCCTTTCATGAAAATAAAAATCTCATATACATTTATAACGCAATTTTAAATAAGATTATTACACAAATATATTTAAAATTACTGAAATTCATCAATTTAGCAATTAATTTAGCCTTGTCTTTTCAAGTTTATTTAATGGATCACTTGAATTAATAAATCAAGTTATAACATCTGGTTATGACGTTCAGTGAGATTTAATCGCAAACTTTTCCATTTAATTAACTCTAATAGTTAGCCATGATTTTAAATTCATAATACACTATATTAAGTGTTTGAATATAAATTAGTTTAGCTGCAGGTTAATATTTAAAGCGTTTGATCAAGTTTTCTACTTAACATTCATTTCATAACAATTATTCTTTAGATAAACCAAAAATTATGCACGCTTCAAATAGCCTTTATAAATTTTATGGTATCCGACTGCCTTAAAATTGTGCATTTTGCCAAAAATTGACAATTTTTAAATGGTTTTATTTTATAGGTCATTTTATTAACTCTATAAAAATACCAAGTTTATTATTTTCCGTACACTAGCACAAAAACTACAGGTGTTTTAGTAAAAGCAGATGCAATAACTTTAAGCAAGATGCCAAACTTTAAAATGCTTTTACTCGAGATGTGTTTTTCTTGAAATGCTCAAACAAGGCCAGTGATTGCTAAAAACCTTTTAAAATAATTAAATAAAATTTTTTGTGTATGTTCTGTATAATAGTAAAAGGGTTTTAACCTTAAGGTTTATCAATCACTGTTTTATTACAAAATTTATAGTCCCTTATGTTGATATAATCACTGTTTTTTTAAGCAGTTCCATGTAGTAACTAAGAAAAGTGCTCTAGTTCTTGTAAAAGTTAAAATATCTCTTATCCTGAAGGTCATTTCAAAAATGAATAAACAGAGCAACACATCAGAATTGAAAAATTGAAAATTTGTTCATAAACCTTTGGTACAAAATGGGCAGCATTTATGTTATTTTTTGTAAATGTTTACCCATTTTAGTAACAATAATTTATTTTACTTTTCTTAATTTTAGCATATTTTTCTTAAAATGTACTAAACAAATCTAAAAACAAAAACAAACAAAAAAACAAACAAAAAATCCCCATGCCATCATTTAAAAAAAAATGAAGATATGGGGATTTTGGGGGGGGGGGGAGTGTTGTCGTAAGTAATCGGATTACTTTAAATAAGAGTCATTCTGTAAAATATCTGCGTATTTATTTCATCGAAGAAATCATGGGGAAAAAAGTATATTTTAAATCTTGTAAAAGATCTGTTGATAGTTTAAACTTGTGCGACATATTTACGTTATTTTTCAGAGCAGATATGATTATTAAGGAAAAAAACACTATTTTCATACGCATATTGTATTAAACTCCTATTGTAACACACTTTAATTTTTAATATAAATATTTACACTGCCTTTGATGGAGAAACCCTTAAAAACATCATGTAGTTACAAAAGAAAACTCAAAAATATACATACATAGAATAAACCTCCTATTGTAACACGCTTTAAGTTTTAATATAAATATTTACACAACTGTTTCTGGAAGAGAAGAATAGTTACATTAGAAACTCACGATATTTAGGTAACATTGTGAGATTCTACGCATTTTGTAAGAATAATCAATACTTATTCACTTCAATTTATTTATTTTCTTATTTTAAGATTTTATATTATCTACTTATTCAAGACTGGTGTTTTACATTTCAGTAACAACGGTCTCTTTGGAAAGAACTGGCCCAATCTGTCGTAAGATGACTCCAGGAGGGGGAGGTTCTACTAAGAAATTTGCATCTGCGGCACTCTGGTTGGTTAAACCTGGTTCATTGCTTTGGATGACAGCTTTATAACCATCCTCTCCAGCTGTATATTCTACCTGTCTGTATAAACCATTTGGATCAGTGTAACCATAGCTACCTTTAACCTCCCCATTGTTATTGGATGATTCTCGTCGATGCTGAACCATGCCTTGGCCGTCACCAAACTCGAATCCAAAGTTGAAAGGTCGGAAGATTTCAATTGTTCTATCTTGTTTTCCCGGACTTTTGTCTATAGCAGGAGCAGTGGTAACTACAGCAACGGTGAACAATAGCAAAAAGCCAGCAAAGAACTTTCTATCCATGTTTTTTTTAAAAGACCTCTGAATCTTCAACAACCGAGCTGTTATATAATCGGCTTGGATCTGCGAAAGAAGATGGCTTTTATACGCCAAGAAATATGTCGGAAGTGTAAATGAAATGTAAAAAAAATAACAATTCATTCAAGAAAGGTCAAGGGAATTGTCCTTGAAGTCTTCTGGCGTGGGTGGAGTTGATTGTAGTGAACAGTAACATTAAAGAAAAAAATTGTCTAGACAACATTGCGTTTTGCATTCTTGAATATTTGCCTCATTTCTCAATGAGACAGACTTGCCCCTGAACAAAGTGTCAGTTTATTCAAAAAATGCCTGTAACAATAACTTCCAACCTTCTATGGGTGGGGTTTCAGTTATGGTTCAGAGATTAAACTGCGATTTTTAAAAGAAAAAATCTGAACTGAAAATGT
Source organism: Trichonephila clavata (assembly GCA_019973975.1). NCBI lineage: Eukaryota > Metazoa > Arthropoda > Arachnida > Araneae > Nephilidae > Trichonephila > Trichonephila clavata. The sequence continues at coordinate 3,990 of BMAO01029490.1, read as the reverse complement.
CTCTTATAGGTATAAATTTTAATAAATTATGAAAACGGCATTTTTGTATAGAAGTTAAGGAAATGAAAATGTTCCAAATGAAATTTAGACAGAAATAAACATTTATTTCTTTTTCTTAGATTGCATTATCATAAAGAATTATATGAGTCATTAATCCAGTTTAAGTTGTAGTTTTTTATATCTAGATTATTATGAATACTATCTTTCTTTCTCTTTGCACAGTTTCAAATCTACTTTCATTATGGCATATGGGAAGAATTTAGTATGTTCTGTAGACTCGAGTCTACTTCCAATGTTACAACAGTCATTTTCTTAAAATATTTGCTAGCACGTAAAGCCTAAGAGAAATATATTCTAATTTATCTTTATAACTTTCCTCTCTGGTCAGTCATGAGAGATACGAAGAAAAAGTTACAAAATATGGGGGATATAATGCAGTTTAGCTCTGGGACAAAAATAGATACAAAATTACACATTAAATTTAGTAATTTTTTATTTTTGTGGTTGGAATTTAATTCTCAAATTATTTTTAATAAACCTAGGGTTACCCGAGTTATATTCATATTTTTAAATGCTAATGACTTTGAGAATTAAAAATAGGTTTGATGAAATAAAATAAAGATTGGGTTTCTTAATTGAAATTCTTTTATATGTCTCAATCAGCATAAGTAATGAAGTGTTCTTAGAAATTAGTTCAATGAGAATATAAATTAGAAATTTACACTTATTTTTTGTAATTATTTGAAAAGATTGTAATTTAAGAAAGGGTTTTCCAGTATTAAATATTAAATATTTTGTCTTTAAATAAATTTAGAATAATATTTATTGGAAATGCAACATTATATATTTTCAAGAAATTGATTTTTCAATTTTGGTTTTAATACATAGTGCATATTTTTCTGAATATAAAAATGTATAGTACTTGATAATATAACCTAAAAATAGGGAGCCTGATAAAAATTTAAATAAAAAATCCTTTCTTTCTCCAAATTTCGAAACGATAATTCCTCTTGTATTTGATGCACACAAACCATTAAATTTTTTTCCATTTGAAATAAACAAAAATTATTTATCTTTATATATAATGTCTAACTTTTTAAAAGAATTAATATTACATACGTAAAATGAAAAGAAAAAAAAAAGAAATAAGTTTTTCAAAGTTTCATATTTTATATTTTTTACACGAAATATTGCATTTACTTAAAAAAAACGGTTAAATATACTTTTTCATTGTTTTATATAAGCATGAAAAAGTACTTTCAAAATTCAAAGCATATTTTGTAATAAATGGTACCAAAATGAAAATATGCATTACAGAATTATATTCAAGTTCAGCTAAATCAAAGGGGGAAATAACTTTTGAACTTAAAATTATTTTAGTAACTCTATAGAATGATTAAAGTATCATTATTAGGCATACAGAAAATATGCATGCAAATATTAATTTAATGTATAATATGTAAAAACATTGTTTTTTTAGTTTTATACAATTTTTCTCAAAAACATAATTATTTTTGTATTTAAGAACACTTTCGAAAAAACTAATACACATGTGATTTAACATTTTTTATACTTCTATGCAAGATATCTGTGCATAAATGAAACTCGTTTTTTTCCTTGTAAGTAATGTGTAATTTTTCATAGAAAAAAATTTAATGTTTAAAAAAAAGGCAGAAAAATAAAAATTTTCAAAGCTACAAAGTTTTATAATTATGTAAGCCAGTTGTACTAAGATATTTCTAAAATAATAGGTTCATTATATTTTGTACAATTTTTTATATTTGTGTGAAAAATACTTTACATTTTTTTAGAGATAGTTTTTAAAAGTGGTATCTAAATATATGTATGTATTCTGAGATCTCAAAGTTATATCCAAGTTAAATTGAAAAAAAAATTTGAACTAAAAAGTTATTTTTTTATTCTTGAAAGAATAAAATATCATTATTAGGAACACAGAAAATCTAAAATCTATTGGAAATTTTAAAAGATATTTGTTACAAAAACAAGGAATCTTAATTATTGCACTTTCGAGTAGGTACTGTTTTCCTTAAGTACAAGGAAATTACGATAAGAAATTTGAAATCCAACTTTGTTCAGTAGTTTTTAGTGTGCAGAGTCGAAAGTGTTTTGAGTTGGTTTTAAGATAATTTTTTAATGAATTAGCATCTCTATTTAACTACACAAAGACTCTTAGTCCACGAATTCACAATATGTCATTCCTTGATTAATCACGATTACCTTGATTAGATCATGAAATGACGCACTGTACTCTTATTGCATTGAGTTAGTTTGAATTACGTAACTATATTATACAATTGGAGTAAAAGTTAATGAAAATATTGATAGTTTTCGTTAGCATCAATGAACTTTCTTTGAAAGTTTTAGTCAATTTCAATGAGTTGATAAAAACATTTTTTCTCTGTTCTAATTTCACTTAAATGAAATCTTACGGTGAAGTTTTTTGTCTTATATTTTTAGATATTTCATACTTATCACTCATAGGAAATTATTCAGAATTTATTTTAAAGATAAGAAAAATAACTTAATGTGCTACAATCTTTTTATTAATCATTATCTGAGGAAAATTAATTAAATTTGTTTTAAAAAACATACGATCGTATTTATCCTATGAATTACCGCTAAGAACTCTTCCTTTTTACAATTCCATGCTTAGTGTAACAAAGTTTATGCTTTAGATATTCTTTTTCACTCTTGTCTTATTCAGTTATAATAAATGAATTCTGTGGAGTTTATGAGGCATTTATTTACCGATAAATCCGATACGCGCGCCTATATATTCAGGCTGCATGTTTTTAGGTATATTTTTAGGCATAAGCGCACACTTTTTTTACAAAAGAACCTGAAATGTACAAATGCAATTCTCTTATTTTTGAAGTCATTTATTCCAGGTATTAATCTAGACTTTTGAAAAATGGTTTACTTCTAGACTACAAGCCTTTAATCTCATTAGGTATGTCATTTCTTTTAAATAAACAGTATTCAGATCTATGCAAAAGTCTCCATTTTTTTTAATTCTTACCCTATCTTTATTCTGAAGTTATCATTTTTACACTCGACGTGTAACGCTCACCCGTAAATTTCGATCTTATTTTTGTGTTAAAAGTGAATGTTATAAGCCGGATGTTACGGTGTTTTTTGAGTTTTTATGTCTTGTTTTTAAATTTCTGTTTTTAATGTTTTTATTTAGATTTTCAGTTTTCAACATTTAATCCTTTTTCTTGTGTGACATGAATGTCTTTATTCTTCATTGGTTTATTTATCGCAGTATCAATAAATAAATTTGTTTAAAATCAATAATAAATCAAAAGAAAAAACCTTTGTATATACTTCGAAAAAAAAGTCTATCCATCAATTTTCAATTATGTTACATTAAATTCCAGTTTTATGCCATCAATATCTATCTAAAAGCTGTATTAGAGAATATTCAGTATAATTGACTCGATTCAGCCAAAAAGCTGATTTACTTTCGACCTCTCATTTAACTAATATTTTCTCGCAGCTACGGAAATTTATAAGCTACGAAAAATAAAAAAATTCCATCTTGAAGTATTTCTAGCATCTCTTAACTTCCCTGAAATTGCCCATTACTGTAGCCTGAATCAATTTATATGGTAGGAGAATAAATATAAATAAAATATCATTCGCCGTTTTAAAAATCGTAGATCATGTAATAAAAGCCTGTTTATGAAGCATAAAACGATTTTTATGAGGTTTCGTTGGCATTCTGGCGCCTCAACAATAGATGAATATAATATTGTTTTCGTAATAAATAGTCTATGAGTTCGTTTTATAGGCTGTTTTATTGTCGTAAAAAAAGATTAATTTAAAAGCATTTTCAAATTATTTCGCACCCAAAGTTTCACTTACAGCTGAAGAAAAGTGATAAGTAGTTTCATTCGTGTATTTTCATACTATAACAATTCGAAACTGAAATTCGATTTATTAATCCATTCACTTGCGCATATTTCG
>BMAO01029489.1:0-80858 GCA_019973975.1 Trichonephila clavata | reverse complement strand
GCCAGCAATTGCTCAAAAAGATTTGAAAATAATTAATTGAAAGCTTTTGTGTTTGTTCTGTATAATATTAGAAGTGTTTTAACCTTCATTTTTATCAATAACTGGTTAATTACAAAATTTACAGTCCTTATGTGAATAAAATCCCTGTTTTTTAGGCAATTTCATATAATAACTAAGATAAAGTGCTCTAGTTTTGTAAAAATTTAAACATCTGTTATATACTGAAGGTCATTTAAAAAATGAATAACATAGCAACACACCAGAATTGAAAAATTGAAAATTTGTTCATAAACTTTTGGTACAGAATGGGCCCCGTTTATGTTATTTTTTGTAAATTTTTACCCATTTTTTCCCATTTTAGTTATATTAATTTTTCTTTTCTCTTTTTAGCATATTTTTCTTAAAATGTACTAAGCAAATATAAAAACTTTAAAAAAAATCTCCATGTTTCCATTTTTTTAAAAAAAAGTTGTCGCAAGTAGTCGGATATCTTAAAAGTTTTCACTCAACAGTGTGGAGTGGTTAAAAGAGGTAATCTAAGATGTCGACTTGATTATTCGACATCACGAGATCTGTCGATATTAGATAGTCGCTGTCAGTATTTGTCAAACAAATTTCAAAGTAAGAATTAAGATAATTTAAGTAGATTAAAGTACCAAGATGTAATCTTTATGCTAAAAATTAAAAATCTGTTGAAGATCTACGAGAAGGGTTTGAGCCCTAAGCCCTCACTTTTGAGAACGTCCCTTTCGATTTCCCGATGAATATTATAGGCTTTAAATGGAAGAATATTTCAATCACTCTGTATATCTTTCTCATAGTTGTGATCAATCGAGCCTTACGACCTGAAAAAAATGAATGTCTTATCATACGTATATGTTTGGAGCAACTTTCCACTCAATTCCGAACAATTTCTACCTAGTTATCATAGCAACGGCCCAAACAACTTTTCCCCAGTGAGCTGAAAAAGTTGTTCCAAATAAAAGTTGCTTGAAATTGCAGCCAATGGGGTTCTTCGGCGCCTACGTCATAAACATGATGGCGGTAGTGATGGCAGCTTCGGTTCGTCAAATGCATCAGATATGACGTATAATATTTTAATGATATATAATATCTTAACGGTGTATAATATTTTAAACAGAATGGTTCTACTTACGCCCATCAACAAAAGCGTGAGCGAAATAAAAGAAATAATAATGGATGTTCGTTTTCCGAAGCAGAAAAATTGGTGAGTAATTTTTCAATGTGGAGATAGTGCGCGGCTGACGTCAGAGCATGTCTTTTTGCTTACGGCAACCTTTCTCCTCAGCTGCTTAAAAAAATGTCCTAAATGGTTGCACCAAATATGTCTGTGTGATAGGGCCTTTACTCTCCTAGATCCGGTAATTTAAAAATTAGGAAATACCTGTAATTTAAAATGTATTTGTGTGCGTGTTTTCCTAATAGTTTCCCGGATTTATATATATATACTTATGCATATTTTCCTGACATTTGGTGTATAAAATTTACTATTGTATGCTCTCGACGTGTGGAATTTGGAAGCTTTAACGTAAAAAGCATAGAATTAAAATCAAAACTTCATGCACCTATAATTAGCGTATTAACTTTTTTTAAAGTCCCCTTACCTCATTTCGATCTACAATTTAAACGGAAGGGAAAGAAAGAAACCTGTTTGAAAGGGAGATAAGAGGAAGAAACTTTGAAAATTAGAATTTTAATGGCAATTATAAAGAAATCAGCTGGAAATGTTGACGTCGAAAGGAAAAGGGATGGAGAAATTTTCCTGGGGGAAAAAAGAGCAAAGTGTATACTCTAAAATGCCCATACAACGCCTGGCTATGTATCTAGAAGATGATTAATGTTTATCGTATTACAACAAGAGAGCAAAATTGATTCGAATCATACAAATAATTAGTTAGGGAAACTAACACAAATTTTTCGAACATTATTTTTAAATATTATAAATGATATTTCAAGTTATAATTTATTTTTTCAGTTTCAATAATAAAAAAATATGAAATTTTTACTTACTTTTGATTCTAACAATAAGCAGGGGATCTTTTATTGTTCTAAAATAATTGTAATTGAATATTTATACAGTTACGAATACAATTACTCTTTATAAAAAACAAACAGCTCTAGAATAAAGTTATCGGTTTTGATTTTCTTTTGCGTTTAACACCTGCCAATCTTGGTCGCAGAAAGTGATGAAACCAGAAAAAATAACAAGAATAAATCTTTTTCTTCCATTTATTTAATCAAATCGTAAAGAAAATAGAACGCAATAGATCAATGCGAAAGAAAAATAAATCTCTGGAATGTGATTTGTATTTTATTCTTATTTTGTGCTCTTATAAAGAAGAAGGATAAAAAAATACTTTTCTGCAAAATTGAATGTATGTGCACTTAATAATATTGATAAGAAATAACAAGTCTGGGGATATGTGATTTGAAATAGTAAAAAAGAATTCAAGTAAAACTATATAAATATTTAAATTTTTGCACCCAATATTTTAAATTAATGGACAGAAAATCTGAAATTCATTGGTAAAAAAAAAAACGAAATGTTAGGTAACCAATACATAAGAAAAACGTGTTTTATATAACACATATTGCAAAATACATTTATTGAAAACCGGTTAGATAATAATTTGAATAGACAGCGAATTTGGAAAACAACACACGTATAAGAAGGAAAAAAAAGGCATGAAAATAAACTGATCATGGAACAAAGACTGGGTTTGAGATGTTGAAGAAAAAAATATTTAATAAAGTTCAAACTTAAGATATGCATATGAGCTCAGAATATAAAATCTGATATGTAAAAAGGAAAAATAACCAAAATTTGAGTTGAAACTTCACGTAAATATATAACAACACTAGTGTATGTACGTTCTTTAAGGAAACACAGTACCCGGTACAGAATTTTTTAATGCTACTGAAAATCGGGTGTGGCTTAGTATCAAAGACGAAACATTTGTAGGATGGAAGAAATGAGTTTCAACCTCTTTCAAAAGTAAAATTTAAACGACCATTCTGCTCACTTGCTTCGATAACTTATCCCATTTCGCATTTTATCTTCAGTAAGTGTATGTGTGTAATTCAGTCTATCCTAAACATCAAAGATATCTGTAATAACATCAAGACGAATTCACTATGACGCAAGTTTGAGAAGGGAGGCAATTTTACATGCAGAAAAAAAGGAAACAGAGTAACGATTACACTTAAGATTTGACACGGATGAAACAAATACACGTCGATGGTGTAAGGAAAATGATATGATTTTTTTTGTAAATATTCATGTGTCTTTAATAATTCTTTTACATTCTTCTATGAGAGTGACGAATCATTTGCGAAACGTGACACTGATGGTTAGAGTAATTATAGGTTCATGTATGTATTTGAATATTTTTAATACTGGTAAAATAAGTTAGTTATTAACTTCTTATTATTTTTCATAAAAGTTTTTAAAAAAATTTCTTAAGGTATCCGACTATCCTAAAATTGTGAATTTTGCCAAAAATTGACAAATTTCTTTTATGATTTTATTTCATGGGCTATTTTATTAGCTCAATAAAAATGCGTAGTTTATCATTTTTCGTTACCCAGAACAAAAACTACAAGTGTTTTAGTAAAAGCAGATGCCATTACTTTAGCAAGATGTCAGACTTTAAAACGCGTTTTACTCGAAATATGTTTTTTTTGAAAATACTCACACGGGGCCAGCGATTGCTAAAAAAGTTTTGAAAATAATTAACTGAAATTTTTTCTATAAGTTCTGTATAATAGTAGAACTATTTTAACCTTCAGATTTATCAATCACTGTTTTATTATAAAATTTATAGTCACTTATGTAAATATAATCACTGTTTTTTTAAGCAATTTCATATAATAACTGAAATAAAGAGCTCTAGTTTTGGTAAAAAAGAAAAGATCTCTTATCCTGAAGGTTATTTCAAAAATGAATAACACAGCAACACATTAGAATGAAAAAATTGAAAATTTGTTTATAAACCTTTGGTACAAAATGGGTCGCGTTTATGCTATTTTTTGTAAATTTTTACCTTTTTTTTCTTATTTTAGTAATAATAATTTCTTTTTCTCTTTTTAATTTTAGCATATTTTTCTTAAAATGTGCTAAACGAATCTAAAAATAATAAAAAAAAATTCCCATATCTTCATTTTTTTTAAAAAAAGAAGTTGTCGCAACCAGTCGGATACCTAAGTATCGGATACCGATGAGTGAGTGAGTGAATGAATAATAACGTCACACTGTCTTAGCAACACGAGGGCTTTTGGCAACGGTCCGGGTGATTTTGAACCCTGGTCAAGTGACGCGGACGAAAACCTGAGCTGGCACTCCCACTAACCACACGGGAGGACATTTGAGCTCTCGACAGATTTAACGTGCATTGTTCCCCTACAAGGCGGCTCTCTAGTGGTACTGGGCTCAAACTCTTGACATGCCTGCCAGGATCCGATACCTTGACCACTTGGCTACCGCGGCCACCCAGCCACGATTGAACCCACAACCTTAGGCTTACGAGGCGCGCAGGCTACCTCAAAGCCACCGAGCTAACCGTTACAATTACGTAATTTTTAATTTACGGGGGAAAAAACCACAGATATAACCTCGTGAAAAGATTGATTTTGGTGCATCCCCTTCTTAACAACCCCATCCAAGAACAAAAACACCCATTGACTTGAATAACAATATTTGCTTCGCATAATTCTTCCAGGAGTTAATTCAAAGCCCCGAAATATTTAAACACTCGGTTAACTTCAGTGTATATCAATTTCCGAGAAGCATGTGTGCTTTCGATAATTAATGTATAATCCGCTTTCCTTGTGCAAAATTTTTATCTTTTCCCGCCTTCTAGGCAGAAAAATAAAGAGCCTTTTTATGTTTCCCAAACCACGCATGAATAACTTGGCCAAGATTAAAAATGCTCTTCCAGCTAAGCCGGAAAATTGGTTCTTAGATTACAGCTATCACTCGCTTGGAGGAGAGTAATAAGAAACAAATAATGGATACATCCCTGGCTGGGTATTCAAGTTCCTCTGGGACATTAAAAACATCAGATTAATAAAGCCATTTAGCTGAAACAAATGGAACCTAAATATAAATTCTGGTGCTTTAGTCTGCGTGAAATAATGCAAGTAAATCTCTTAATTCGCGAAGAGTTCTGGCGGAGTTTTCTCTCGTTTCGGGAGTTGTTTTTCTGATTGAGATTTTTAGTGGTAATGATTGCTCACAATGTGTATAAATCTGAATGAAACCATTCAGGTGCCATCTGGTAAGCTTAAAGGTGAAAAATAAGGAAAACTTACAATCTGCTTCCTCGGAAATAAAATTATATTGCGATAGTTTTCTTTTACTTTTATTTCTTTTACTAAAATAATTGTAAATGGGGTATTCGAAAATATTTATATTCTAAAACAGGAGTGGCCAACTCATATATATCTAGTGGGCCACTTTGGTAAAAGCATTATAATCCCGCGAGCCTAAGGATTGTAATATAGGACGAAAAGTTCGATACGAGTATTCGGTACTTTTTAGATCTTAATGCCGGAACACCGGTTTTAATACTTTTAGTAGAAATCTTAGTGGGAAAAAAAGGAAACACAAGTTTTTCGTTATTTTATGTTTGCCAGTTTTATAAGAAAGTTTAAATATCCCAAAAAATAATTTGTAAATTATAAATTATAACAGTACATAAAGAATCACAAAAAGGTAAAAGGAGCATTTTATTTATTTAAATCACAAAAAATTGTAAATTTCACTATTCAGTATGTGGAGCTATTAAAATTTTTTGAAATATGATCTTAAAAGAATAACACATCGATTACACTGTCATTAAGCCTGGAAAGTAATTTTATGCAAAAATTACCAGCTTTTGGAAACGTTCTTTCTGCACCTACGCTGGTTGTTTGTACTGTTAACAACGCGCGCGATATACTTTTCCAAGTATTTACCTCTAAATTCCTCATCTTCAAATGGATCGATTTCTCATCGGGTGGTTTTGGATATAGCTGATTTCTGTATTGTATTCTGGTTTGTTGAAATTTTTTTAGTTATGCTAATTCTAATTTTTGTTCAAGAGACAACATTTTTTACATTGTGCTACCATATTCTTTTCTTAATATAAATAATGAAACCAAACCGAAGTATTAACTGATATTTTATGTTCTGTAAAGTTATTGTTATTCATTATTGTGGGTTATTATTTATGAGTACATATATAATAAATCTGAAAAATATTTTGAGCCCTAAAATATGATATGCTAATTCAATGTGAAGAGCAAACCAAACAATTTAAAAGATGTCGAAACATTACGCACTTTCTTCCCAACTACACCCAAGAGCCAAAACTTTATGACCACCCCTACATTTTGCAATGAACTCGCCTGGATGACGTGGAAGGCACGTGATCAGGTGGAAGTGGTATTTAACTGCTGCTGGAGAGTCTGAAGAATCATTCTTTCTCTTATTTCTTTGTGTGATGGGAAAGGCTGCGGATCTAAGCGACTTTGATAGAAGGCAGATTGTAATGGCTTGAAGGATCGGAACAAGTACACTGCTGGCCACCGTAAATGCAACACCAAGAAAGACAAGAGATAGCACATCGCGACTGGTCCATGGATCAGTGGGGGAGAGTTTCCTGGTCAGATGAATCACGGTTTGCCATTCATCACGCCGATGGCCGTGTCAGGATACGCCGTCTTCCAGGCGAACAGTTGCTCCCTCAATGCACAGTAGGTCATACCCAGGCTGGTGGTGGCAGTATTATGCTTTAGGGGACGTTCTCTTGGGCGTCTCTGGGACCCGTGGCTGTGGTAGAGCAGACCATGAATGCTACAGGGTATCTGAACATCATTGCGGACCAGTTGCACCCTTACATGGCCTCTGTTTTTCCAGCTGGAAATGGAATGTTCCAACAGGACAACGCCCCATGTCACAAGGCTAAAATTGTGTTGGAGTGGTTCGAGGAACATGATGCTGAATTCCAGTTAATGTCCTGGCCGCCTAACTCACCGGATCTCAATCCGATAGAACACATTTGGGATGTCATGCGACGGCAGCTCAGAGTTCTAAGACCACCAATTCGCAATATCTCGAATTTGCATGACCGTTGCTTAAACATCTAGTAAAATCTGTCTCCCCGGCCATCTACCAAGGACCTGTGGCATCCATGCCAAGGCGGGTTGAAGCTGTGTTGCGCGCCAAAGGTGGGCCACCTCTTTATTGACAGGTGTTTATAATGTTTTGGCTTTTGAGTGTACAACCTTGTTTTTAGAGGGACAAATATCAGATTACGAATATAAGACTACGAATCCTGCGTGTGTGCAGTATCGCTGAGCTGTAATAGGATAGTTTTGGCCAGCCTCCTTGGATGATTCTCATATTTTATCACTTCCCTTGATTGTACAATACAACTTTATTTTCGTTCTAATTAATTTCGCCCGTTAGGGAGACATAAAAACAAAAACTATTTTGCTATGTTGGCGATCCCTAAGCAATAGTGGAGACAATTTAAAAAAATTCTAGTATATACCGAAAAAACGGTATTTATACTTGTGAATACCGGTATTACAAAATTGTACAAATGACCCTTATTCGCTATCCCGGTATTGTAATCCCTAGTTACCATGATTACTAGACTATCACAACCACGTTATAGTGTACGGTTGAAAATTTGTACAACTATAAGTGCTTTTGCTAGAAATGTATCAAATTCCATTTTTGGCAATGTTGTATGTATTTTTGAAGTGGTAACTTCTTTAGGCGTGTTTTGCTGAAGAGAGAATCTAAATTAAGCTTCAGGCTCGGCTGCGTTACGCTAAATTGGTTTACTCGGCTCCATTCGGGATCTGTCATACTCGGGTCGCTTAGTTTTGAATTGAAAACCTTTTCAGGCATGTGTTTTTTAAAGTAAAAATTTCATGTACACTTTTACCCATGACGTTTTAATTTTCCTTATTTACATATTACTGTCATGCAGCCCACTTCTAATCAATTCCAGTGAGTGATCGAGAGAAGAGGAGCACAAGCGAAAATAATTAGAAAAAAAGATTATTCTTGCGTAAAAAGATCGGAAGAGGAACTCTAGGAATTAACGTTAGAATATTTTAAAGTTTATTTCTATATTTATCTATGTGCAATTGGCTGAATGTATATTTTCATAGAATTTAAGAAGTCTCAAAAAACAGATTTTTTTTTATATTAAAGAGGTATTTGTAAATTACTTATGAATTTTTTGTAAATTGTTATGAAACAGGGAATGTTTTAACCCAAACTTATTTTAATAGAATATGTTCCAATTTTACTGTAATTAACTGGAGATAATGGATTCGATTACTATAAAATCTTAAATTATGGAAAAAATATCGTTTTATTTTAAATTCTTATTCACTAAAAATCTTAGCTTCCTTAAATTGCTTTTCTTTTAAAGCTACGAAATGTAAAAATAGAATTTCAAGCATTTAAATGCCAGACGATTTCGGGAAAAAATTGAAGTTTTTATTTTGAAACTAGAGATTGAAGTTTTCTTATATAAATATTCCCTTTTTTTCTTCTATTTTTAAAAATATTTACTGCCCATATTTAAAAAAAATACAAAGATATATTGAGATATGCTGAAAGATTTGGCGTATTTTATATATTTATTTTTGGTTTCCTTGTAAGTTTTATTTATAAGTCAATTTTGTGAAAAATTTTACTTTTACAGAAATTGAAAATTTTAAAATGTGATAAAAGAATTTCCGAGAATATTTACATAAAATTTGATAGAAGTTTTTTTTATACTGTCCAGGCTCAGCGCAAACTTGGGATTTAAAAATATATAAATTAGAAGCGGATTTATTCTAATTTTAATACATAAAAGTAGAGAAGTTTTAGCAGAAAGCCTCGGCTTTTTTTTGATTTCGATAGAGAGAGATTGATAGTAACCCTAAACATAATGTGAATTCTTCAAAAATATTAGCTCAGACCCTGAAGAGAAGTCTCAGCTATACATAAGCAATATGTTATTGCCACAAAAACCTTTTTCATAAATAAAGAATGTTTTAAAAACATTTTTTCCTTCATTTTCTGCCAAAAACTTTCATTTAAAAGATTATCTTTTATAAGAATATTTCTTAAGCAATTTTATACGCATATGAAACTAAATATATATGTGAAAAAATATTCCTTTATACGCTTTTTCAAAATCAAGGTTCCGTACGCAGTTGGATACTTATTTATATGAAGTCTTACTTGAATAATAAAAATATTTTGTTAAAAAAGAGAAATATATATATGTACAATAAGATTATTTTGTATTTAGGGAGAAAAAAAAAGAAATATATGTAATATGGTTCATGTATTAAATGTCCAATCATCAGAATTTTAGAAATAATATTTTTTTTTAGTTTATGACAATGCAGGCTTTACCTTCCTTTTTAACATGGTATCTTCACACACCCACACCTATCAGCGACCTATTCCGCAAGGTACCTCTTTGGTTATTATTCATTTACGAAGCATACATAATCTGTATAAAACAAGATTTAGTTTTATGTTTGATTAAAACTGTCATGCACGATGTTATAAAAAAATTCCAGTGTATTCTAGATTAATTATACATGTTTATCAAAAGCATCTCGATAATTTTCACTAAAACATCTACATCAGTATTAGCTCAGACAATTAGACAATTTTCCTCACAGTGAACTTGCAATGCAAACTAATATATTATTGATAACATTAGAAAACTGCATTCAGTTTCAAAAACCTGACATTCGTACCAGATGCTACAATTTTTTAAATCTATTTTGTTTTGAAAAAGTTATGTGTAATTTGCTCCGGTCGTTCTTATAAGTACAAATCATCTAACTTAGTTGAGAAACATTTTTATTTTTTCAAACTACATATGAACGCAGTTTGAGTATTTTCAAAAACATTTGATTGAATAAAAAATCTTAAAAAAAAGAAATTTCCATTAAAAAAATTTAAATTTGTTGTTCTTTATCAATTGTTGTTGTCGTCGTGCCCTTCCCGTAGGGAAGGAATGAAAGTTGCCGTTGCCTGTGAGACAGGTTGGACTTCTTAACGATAGATGGCGACACCACCTATCTATACATCCACAAGTTAGGCATGGAGCTGAAAGGAGGGCAATATTCTCCTAGCTCCCTACACTCGTGGTTTCTGCTGCAACCGCCAACAAGACTTTCGGACCCACTGATTTAACGAGCACGTACTCCGTCTATATTCGGTGGTATTCAGTGGCATCGGGCATCGAACCCAGGCCCTCCGGTCCGGAGTCCGATGCTCTAACCACTAGGCTACCCTCGGCCCTTCTTTATCAATTATTACGTGATAGTGAAATTTATGTATATTCTAATCTTGTTTTTAGAATTTAATATGCGCTTGGTGTTTATTCTTCTTTTAATTTTTTTGTGTTAGACTGGAACCAAGTATTTGTACTGTTATTTTTTAAAATTTTATAAATCAAACTTTTAAAAAAGGAAATGTTGCACAATATTTTTATATCTTCGCCTGCAACTGCTGAAAATTTAAATTATGATACATTGCCAAAGGTTTGTTGTAAAAGGAAATTTTCTTTAAAAAAATCGCAAGAAATAAGAATTTTTAAAAAAATAGTTCTTATGAATAAATATATATTGATAAAAAGTATAAATTTAAGTGTGAATGTTTGAATTTTTATATAAATGTACAAAATAACTGGAAATATCATATTTTTCATGCTTCAAACAACTTACTTGATTTTACTGCGTAAAAAACTTATGATTCTTTAAATTTTGCTTTTATTTTTAAGAACGTATATTATAAAATATTGCTTTTATAAAGCTGACAAAAATATTGCCTTTAAAGTTATGCAAGGCAGAAATAATTTCAATACTCTTTATGAGGTCCTTAAAAAACATGAATGACAATTGGACAAACAAGTAAAATCAACATTAAATATAGCTTTGGAAATTGTATAGAATTTGCAGTGTAAAAAAATTAGCTTACATTATCATCAGCATCACTATAGACTCCAAATCCACTCGGATTACTGTATTAAACTCAAATTAATAATTGTTGAAACTGAAACTATTAAATAAATTTTTCATTATTTTCCGTTTTTTATGAATGAAATTTTACTCAGTAGTTTCTTTTATTAATGATAATGGACAAAAACTCAACTTGGAGTACTTCCTTAAAGAGATAACTTCCCAATATTGATGTTATCAATGTGATTACAATACACTTCCATGTAGAAAGCATATATATTGTAATAATTTTTAAAAATTTTAAAAAGTATTACAAAAAATTAGCATTAAAATGTTATTTTTTAAAAAAGAACTTAAAGTATATGTACCAAAAAAGTTATTTGGACTAAAATTCCATTTTTTAAAAAAAATAATATATCTTTTTAACTTGCCAAAACAATTTTTATTCTGTTCTTTAGACGATTACACATGAAAAAAAATGACGATTAAAGAATAAAAATAGAAATTAAATCATTAGAAATAGGTATTTAAATGTCTATTTAAATGTCCCCTTTAAACTATTCTTTTATAGTCTAATGTGTCCACTAATTCAAAATGCAACGAAAATATAATTTTTTGGTTTGATATTTATTGAATGCTTATTCCTGTATAAAAGTAATATGTATATATTTATAAAAAAGCCTAATATATCTGTTTTTATTTTACTATTCAGAAAATATTTATTTTTAAAGCAAAATTTGATTAAATTTAAATACTTTTACATAAAAAATATGTTTTTTTATGTATAATTTTCAAATTTGAAATCAGTTGCGTAACTCTAGGAGGGGACCAAACCTGATTTCGAAAGAAGAGGGGGGGGGTAATATTCTCCATTACGCAAATGCTTAAAGAAAGTATACTCTTAAAACATTTCAAATTTGTTCAACTCTTTGTATATATTGTATTTTGGTTCTTGTAATTAAAAATAGCTTTATATAGTGAAATTAATTTATAAATTTATGGACTATTTTTTTAAAAAAAATAATGTAATAAGGTTTAAAATCACATAGTTGTCGTTGTTATTAATGCCACCTGTGTGACGTTATCAGATCGATTCTCACGAAATTCCTCTTGCTAGAAGGCTAGATGTCGCCTGTCGCCAGGTGTACCTTTAAGTACCACACAGGTGATTGTACGATTCGGCTCAGGGTTCCACCCCAATTTTGAGGGAGAGCACTTTGAGGAGAGTCAGTTGCTTCTCCCTTCTCCTCCTTCCATCAACCTCATGGACTTGGAGCTCGACGGCTATTTAGAGTTCCCCTTTGCCGCAAAGGGGCACTATACATTTACAAACATCCATGCCTTCTCCGGTATTCCAACCCAGGCTCTACGGCACAACAATCACATCACTAACCGCTATACTGGATGGGTGAAATCAAATCACATATTAAGTCTTTGTATCCATGTGACATTTTATATAAATTAATATCCTGTTATTTGTTGTGTGAAAATTATTTCTGAATTAGGATTTCTCATGTAAGTTCTTTTAAAGCTTTTTTGTGACTTCGAAAACAGTTCAGTAAATAAAATTTTTTCGTAAAATCATAGAGATTTAAGATTCTGTTTGACAGAAGTTATATTTAAGTTAAATTATAAAGAATAATTACAAAATATTTTAATTATTATTTCGAAAAAAAAGGATACTCTGGACATTTTTGTGTTTTGTCAACTTACATAAATATGGACCAATTTGGTACTAAAATAAAGAACATTAAATGTGAAGCAGAAATATACATAGAGAAGTGCTTCTGAAACTTTCAACATTTACGATTCAATTTCCAATAATTTTCCTCACCCCTCCTGTAATCATAACGTTTTGAATACAATAATAATGTACTTTGACACGCTAATGCTACAATACGGACTTAATTATAAATCCGTACAAATTATCAAGATAAGTTTTAAGTTTTATATGTTACTTTTAAGAGTAATAGATATTTTAAGTAAGTTACTTTTAGTAGTAGGATAAGTATTGTTACTTTTCTTGCTTAATTTTTAAACTGGAACCCATAGCAATAACCATGCAACGTGTATTTTCATTATGTCAGAATGTATTTGGCTTTGCTTATCTTCAGTAAATTACCGTAAAATCCGGCGTATAATGCACACTTTGAACACAAAAAAAAGATCGCAATTTAAGGGTGTGCGTTATAGGCCGGGTATAAAATGATAAAAAATATTAATATAAAAAAAATTAGACTTCACATAGCGATCGAAATACTGTTTATTTAAAAGGAATGGCATATATTGTGAACTTAAAATGTTGTAGTTCTATAAGTATGCTATTTATAAAAAAGCCTGGGATAATACCTCGAATAAATGTCTCCAAAAGTTAAGAGTATTACATACGTATATTTAAATTTTTTTCTTAAAAAAGAGGGTGCGCGTTATACAGTGAATATACCAAATTTTTTTAAAAATTGTAGCTTGAAAGTATAGGTGCGCATTATACGCAGAATTTCTTACGGTAATAATTTTTTTAAATAGTTTTATTTTCGATAAGCTAGCCACCCTCACAGTTTAAGAATCGCTGATGTAGAGAGAGAAAATAAGCTGATGCAGACAGAAATAAATAAAACATTACAAAATAATGAGAAGTAATATAAAAATTATTTTTAAGTCAATATATATATATATATATATATATATATATATATAGGGAGTGGACTAAAATAGTAGGAATTGAAAAAAGAGCATGATTTGTGTGTGTGTCTGCATTGTTGTAACAATGCACACCCGGTTTGGCTGGAAAACTTTTTTTCGACGCCAACTTTTCTCATTGTCTTAACAGTTACATTATTACAACAATGGAGACGAATCTAAGTTGGCGATGAAAACCGGTAATTAATTAATTAACCGGTAATTAATTATTTAATATCTGAAAAAACTGTATTAACATCGTCATCCTTTACAAGTTTAAAAAATTTATTTGAGCTTGATTGGATGAACAGAAAGTATTTTATTAACGATTGAGAATTTGAACAAGATAAATATATAAATATATCAAGTGAGCTAATAGTAGGAATTGAAAAAATGGTTCCACTTTTAGGTCCCCTACTTTATCATTAGGAATAAGTAACTTTATACTTAACTACTTTAACACTTCTTTGCAAGCCAACTCCAGCATAATTAACGCAACCCACTTAAGAAGACCCTAATTAAACATTACAAATACATTACCATCATCGTCCGAAACAACATTCCGGCGCAACTCAACTCAAACAAGAAAAAGAAACAACAAGAAACAGAAGTAGACCATGAAGAATCTACCTTTTAATTGCCAGCAAGCAACCACCCATATGTACACTGCCACCCAGATGCGGGTGACAAATACTCGTCCCAAGATCCAACCCCGGGTGATTTGTCAGCAACCCTCGTCCTACCCTTTTAAAATCGGACAACCGACGAAACAAACGATGACCATTAAAACCGTGGCTCCCCCAGGAACGGAAGGCCACTTAACTCTGTAGCACGCAAGATTTAACAAGTGTTATTGTCGCCATGTCGAGCCTAAAGGACCCTTAATGGAACGGATTAGTTTCTGCTTGGATTAACTAACGACTCTGATGTGTAGGCAATTACCATTCGGGACTGGGGGTTTAGAAAGATGTTCTGAGAGTGTGGTTTGCTGTATATCGTTTGGCTTTTGTAGTTAGGGTGGAAATGGAAGTCGGAATTCATGCTCCGGGGTAGTGTAATGCTCGTTAGAGCTGAATCAAATGCCATCGAGAACGTTATTAAATGAAAGTGGGGTGTTTGGCTCGGTTCTGGGTACTTGGTATTGACTAAATCTAAATGGGATTTATAATTTGGAGGTGTTAGGATTGAATCCATTTATATTCCTTATGTTGTTTATACAGTAACATTTATGTTGTATTGTACGAAGCACTACGTTCGGAACCGTGATTTTTCAAAAGCATATAAATGAATATTTTTTGTTTTTTAGTTTCAGTACAATTAGAACAATGGTCTTCAAACTTTTTCAATTGACGGAACCCCTAGAACTATAAGGTGTTTTTATGTAACCCCTAAAACTATAAAATGTTTTCGTAGAACCCCATTCCCTTCCTCCACTCACACTTACAAGAATTTGAATCTTAAACAATATTTAAAATAGATCAGCACGTTGTAGGTACTTAATGTAAAAATAATTTATTTCATATTAAAAAATTTATTTAATTTTAATATAATTTACTCATTAATAATATTAAGGGAACAAAATACGATTCAATTGACAAAAATCGGGTAAAAAATCAAATTTAATTTTTTTAGCTTAAATAATTTTTTATTTACTTTTATATAACCTGACAAAATTTGAAAGCTCTAAACTATAAAAAGACAGAATTATATATATATATATGATAGCTTTTGCGTTCGTTTTTATTCACATCCCTATGGCAAATCAAAACTTTAAACTCACTTATCTCGGAAAGGTAAAATAACTAGTTTGACTTCATTTAAAATGCCAAGGCTTTTTTTCTATTGTGCCAAATGCTTTGAATTTTTTTTTACCTATTGCTAATAGTACATGTAACAAAAGTTGGTATGTATTTTTGAATCAAAGCAATACTTATTTTTTTAAAAAATAGGTGAACTCAGAATTCGTACATTTTTTAAGGAACTTTCAATATGCATTCATAAAAAGAAGTATTGTACGAATGCCAATAAGGTTATTGCAAAACCCATACCAATTTTTGTTATGCATAGTTTGAGGTACTTGTAAATAAAATTTTATGTGTGTATGTAAATTTTTGTAGGAGGAGTAGAATTTAAAATCACTTCAAAAATTTGAAGTTTTTTCTTTAAAAGGTTAAATGCCTAGCTTTTTATGAAATTTTGAACACAAAATTTGTTTTACATTGAAATCCTTAAATTAAAAATTTTTTTGCTTAAATCGTACCATGTTGTTGTATCATTAAGTTGTGTTCCAAGTGTCACAAACCCATGTATTATGTTTAGTAACTGCGATGTATGATTGCATTTTTTTATACAAACTGTCAGAGTCTCTAAGTCTATTGGAATTATCTGCTGTCGCATTTCATATTCTGCGTTTAATTTGTTTTTATGCAATATTTTGTTTTTGCTCTCACTTAAATTGAGAAATATTTTTCACTTAAATACATTGTTCTGAAAAACTTAAAATGTTTATACCAGCGTGAGAAATCTTGTATATTTTGTATGAATTTGCATACTAAAATTTAGGAGCAGTTCTTGCTTAAATTTAAATTTGAACGTCGAATCGGTTGGCTGTTATTCCCTCTTATTGATAATAGATTGGATTTTTCCACAAATGAAAAAAAGGTACATTTCCATTAGAAAACTATTTAGTTTTGCGAAACATTATACTACCGAGTATGAAATTATTTCTTGGGACCTGATATGGTAAATAACAGAATAATCACAATCTATTAGGTAGTAGATATAAAAATAAATCTTTTAGTATTATTTTATTACTATAATAAAAGTTAAAGAAGTATTTAAAAATAATGTTATGTTATGTATAAATAAAATTTGCAGTTTTAATGATTGGAAAAAACAGTTGGACCCCGATTGAACGAATTTGTTCTTTTCCCCGATCAAAATGAAGACGAAAATCCGTAATTTAACAAATAATAAACAATGAATTAACAAATTATTTCAACAACCGAATTTTTTTTATCAGTTTGGAATTTTTAAAAACAACTGCACTTCTTTTCAAATGACACTTTTTTTTTACCTGGGACTAAAAAAAAAGACTTTTTTTGTAAGAAAATTTTGATAGCGAAGGATGTAGCCCATTTTTCAACTTAACAAGGGTAGATGAGTTATGAGTGTAACCTACTGCGTTAGTTTTGAATATGACATGAAATTCCTTTATCTCATCCCGCTTCAGATCGCATGGGATATTTTAAGAGATTTTACTATTTTCTCTCGTCCTTGGGAGAAGTGGAATTAATTCATTATACGTACGATTTTGCAGAAAATGTTGTTTTTGAAAATATGTGAAGCATAGAAGATTGTCGGAAACGAATGCGTAACGATTTATGTGCAGAAACTGATAATGAAACGAAACACCCATCAAAATTCTTACATTTTCTAATCCTTTATATTGTTTGGAAACTTTGAAACCATACCTCCTGCACCAGGATGTAAAGGACGCAGTATTTTCTTTTCTGCATAAAGTCAAAAAAGAGACCTTTCGAAACAGGGTGAGTGAGAGAGTGAGAGAATATTAATGTCGCACGTTTCAGCTACACAAGGGCTTTTGGCGACGGGCCTCGTCATTTTGAACCATGGTCAAGTGACGAGGACGACACCTGAGCTGGCACCCCCTCTCCTAACTGCCACACCACACCAATAGGAGGATGTGTAAGTTCTAAACAGATTTAACGTGCATCGCTCTCCTACACGGCGGATCTTCAGTGGTTCTGGGCTCGAACTCACGACACACCAGCGATGATCCAATACCTTTGTGACGGTTCTATCCGTGACTTTTTTAACACCTTGTGGGCTCTTCTGGGGGAAAATAAATTAATTCAACCAACCTTCCCTCACCAAGAAAGCGCGATTATGAAAATGAAGTATAATATATAAATTCTTTTTTCGCGAGTTTGTGAGTTGCCACGTTGGAGTTGGCAAGTAGGAGTTAACATAGAGTCTGCATGAAGAATGAAAGAGAGTGGAATTAGTAAGAGGTCTTGGAGTTGTCCAGGAAAAAGATTGCAGAGCGTAATCCAACGACGTTGACCAAGCCCGATAAAGATCACCTGCCAGTTTCCAGTGTAGGATCCGATGCATATAAAGTATATGTATTGTGAGCTTGATTAGTTAGAAATTAGCTTATTAGTGTGTGAGGTAGTTATATTTGAGCGTATTTAAGCCGTCTTAGATTCAGTTGAGGGTCTGTAGTGGTATCCTTGTGTTATAGAATCTCACCTCCGCGCTCTACTACTTAATCACCTACTTTAATTAGATTGTTATTGTTGCTGATTGATATTTGGAATTAATAAATTGATTAGTTTGAAATCAGGTTTGGGGATCATTCAATTTCTCCCACACACCTAGCCGGGTTTACAAGTAGACAAGATGGTTCGGATGTAAGCTGTAATTTCCCAGCTCCCTCCACATCCGCCCTCACCTATCTGGAATTATACTCCTTAAAAAAAGTCTCAAAATTTGGAGGAGTGGAGGGTGTGTTCCATTCATCACTGGTATGCGGGTAATTGACCCGGTCTGGCCTTAGACCTCAAGTGTGACAGATGCTCCCAGACTACATCTTCGTCTTGCCAGTGGTCTAACATTAAATGGCCCTCATTCTCAGAGAACAAAAGATCATCTGTGCAAGGTGTCAAGATCTTACCAGGCTTCCCCCGAACTCATAATGCGTTGCATGAATCTCGCAAGCAAAGTTATCTATACTTATCACCTTCTTGTGCTGGATTTTTTGAGAGTCAATGATTTAATTGATCTTGTCTGACTTCATCATACCGTGGAGAATTAGCAGCAACAACAACAGACTTAAATTAAGACCCTGACGCACTTTAGGAGTCAGTTTGTGACGAATCTATACGCAGTTCTACTAATCCCTTCAATTCTCTTTAAGGAAATATTTATCTCAACCAACTTTCATCGAGTAAGGAAACGTGATTGTGTAAATGAGGTATATTATATAAATTCTGTTTTCGCGAGTTTGAGAGGTTGACACGTAGAAGGGACACATAGTTGTTGACACGTAATAGTTGACACGCTGAAGTTGATACGTTGGAGTGTGCAAGGACGAATTAGTATAAAGCCTGCGAGTTAATTGTTAGTTGAAGATTGAAAAGGAGTGGAATTAGTTAAAGATTACAGAGAGTGGAGCCAACGACATTGAGCAAGCCGAAGAGAGCGCCTGCAAGTTTCCAGTGTAGGATCCGATGCATAAAAAGTACAGGTATTGTGAGCTTGATTAAGTAGAAGTTAGCTTATTAGTGTGCGATGTAGTTATATTTGAGCGTATATAAGCTGCCTTAGATTCAGTTGAGGGTCCGTAGTAGTATCCCTGTGTTATAGAATCTCACCTCTGTGTTCTACTATTTAATCTCCTACTTTAATTAGATTGTTATTGTGTCTGATTGATATTTGGAAACAATAAATTAATTAGATTGAAATCATGTCTGTGGATCCTTCAGTTTCTCCCACACACCTTGCCGGGTTTACAGGTAAACAAAGGGGTTCAGAAATGTAAGCAGGAACCGTCCGTTATTACACTTTGACCACTGGGCTACCGCGGCCACCTTTCGAAACAGGAATCGAAAAGATTGTCAAACATTCTATTAGTCAGTATTTTAAAATTTCCAATTAACGATGAGTAATAATTTACTAATAGTATTTTTAGCTGCTGTATAAAAAGTGCGTATTTTCTAAACTAGGATAATTTTTGTGTAGTTGCTTATTATAGAACTTCCAAAAGTGGAATGCAAGGAATTAGTAATTTTTTGACCCGATTTTACGAATAACCTCGAATTAACGAATAAAATGCTCGGTCCCGATGAATTCATTAAATCGGAGTCCAATTGTATATATATTTTCAACATAATAATAACTAAATAATAATGATTAAGAAAAACTGAATTTATAGTTTAAAAAAAACAATATACAGGGTGTCCAGCTTTAATGTGACCCAATAGCTAATTTCCGAACCGTTCGGTTTAGATATGCACTTCCAATTTAAAAAATGTTTTAAAAAGGTAAGGAATGTTTTTACGTGCTTTTCGAACCAAAAGACCCATTCAGAAAAAAATTACAAAAATTAAATTTTTATATTGTCCCCAGGTCCTATCACTCATATTTGGAAAAAGATGAAGTACACAAAAACAAAGTAAACACAAAATGTTTCATTTTATTACGATAAAAACTGGCCGAGTTATGCCTACATAAATTTGAAGCATCTGAGTTGCTCAGAAAAGGGAGTCGTATATAAAGTGAGTTTAGAGCACAGTAAATCACTATCTACAGAAAGAGCAAAAAAAAAAAAAAAAAAAATCATAGAAAAATTAAAACATTGTAGTAAACATCATAGATTGACAATTTGTATTGTGGTATGGCAAACAATAAAAATTAAAGAAATACAACTTGTACTGAAAAGATTAAAACAGCTTGTTTTAACAAATAGCAGCAAAATAATACAAGATTTGCTGTTCAAATTATAGCATAATGTGGAATGATGCGCCAATCATGAATCAGGGGTTTTATTATATCAGAATGACCAAACTAATTTAAATAATGGTGAAGGCACGAGACAGGGAATACGTCTATTGCAACCCCCAGTTTTATAGAAGCGCTGAACAGCACGGGCAATTGTGCAATAAGATGGATGTCTTCGAGTTGGAAATTAAATAGCATAAAGTCTTGCCGCCTCTCTTATTTCGATTACACTGCCCATAAAGCAGTACCATTTCGCAGTTTCTTCATTTGTATACATCACGTTCTCCCCTACTATAATTCATAAAATTAGAATACGACTGTATGCAATTGCAAGCGACTGCGCAACAGATTTTTAACGTTCGTCATGATCAGCAAAAACGCAGCAAATCAAACTGAAGCCGTAGCATATAAGATTATTTTTTGGAACTCCTATTGAAATGTTTTCTTCGTCCAAAATATTTTATTTTTTCTACGTTTTACACATACACAGAATAAATTTTATTTCATAAGTACTCAATTATTGTATTATTAACGTATGCTTTTAAATTTAAAAACGATTTACATAAGAGTGACGTGCAAGAGCGAAAGTTTCCTAGCAGAGTTCCAACTAATTTCAGTTTGGAGACGGCCCCTTACTAGCTTCTTGAAAATTGCCTAGAAAATGCATATAAAGTATGATTTTCAAAGTTCCATAACTCGGCCAGTTTGTATCGTAATAAAATGAAACTGTTTGTGTTTACTTTGTTTTTGTGTACTGCATCTTTCCCTAAATATAAGTGATAGGACCTGGGGACCGTATAAAAAATTAATTTTTGTAATTTTTTTTCTAAATGGGTCTTTTGGTTCGAAAAGCACGTAAAAACAGTCCTTACCTGTTTTAAAACTTTTTTTAAATTGGAAGTGCATATCTAAACCGAAAGGTTCGGGAATAAGCTATTGGGTCACATTAAGGCTGAACACCCTGTATATATATATATATATATATGTATATATACCTTACACAGCAATAAAGCACAATTATTGCATAATTTAATAAGTATATTAAAAATTACGATTATTTTTTTTATGCTATACATAAACAATCATTTCAGAGGATAAATTACACTAGGTAACATCAAAATTGTTTCGGGCTCAAAAATAGTTTATTATGAAGTATTTTGGTTTGCTAAATACGAAAATCATCATAAAAACTTCAGATTAGCTCTTGTTTTCAAGAATCAGAACTCGCTATTCATAAATAGCTGTATTTTTACTCATCTTTACTTTCTATGTATAATCTTTTTGATGTTCATTTGAGCGGGTAAAAGGAAGCTCTTGCCTTAGGAACGATTTTTATTTCAACGAAAGGCGTGTAACCACGAGACTTTTCTTCAGGTATGTTTTGAGTCTAACCTAGAGCATCAGTAGAACAAATAACAGGCAATACTGCATTATTCAAGTGATATTCTTTGTTTTTCGTCTTACAACTCAAAATAAATCAATTCAACTATATTTAGGTCTCAAACATAAGTGTGGTATAAGGATTTTTAGACAGCAAAAAGGATGAGAACTATTTACAGTTGGTGAAAGAACTTCTACAAAATTTTCATGACCTAGGATGTAATATGTCTCTAAAGATCCATTTTTAACATTCCCATCTTAATTTTCCCTTAAAAAACTGTGGAACTGTAAGCCATGAGAACACAGTGAAAGGTTTCATCAAGATATCACAGCAATGGAATGTATATATCAGGGTCATCGGGATGAATCAATGCTCGCAAACTACTGCTGGATAGGGATAACTCGGGATACAAGAGGCAATTCAAAAGGAAATGTTCACAGAAAATAAACTAAAAAATACTACTGATTTCTGATTATGAACATGGTTTCTATAAGCATGACTTATTGTACTGTATGTATTAGTTAGTAATGTTTTGTTCCTCAAATTTACCAATAAATTGATGGATGGGGGGGGGGGTATATCTTAAAATCAAAAGCTAATAAATAAATTTAATTTACATATTAGTTTTTTTCAACCCAAAATTAGTAAGAATATGCTATTTAAAACTAGGAAACAGACAAAATGTTGTTTTTTGTTGCCTAGTATTATTTGAATTATAATCTTTTATCTGTTAAAACAGAGTTTAATGGTGTCAAAATATGGTATAAAAATTGTTTTTAAGATAGAATGTGCAAGAAACTTACGAGAAATTTGTATTTTACTTCTAAGAATCATAGAAAATTATTATTTCTATGAAAACTTTTTTTTAAAAACATTTTCAAAAATCTTAAAATTGGTATGAAGTGGTAAAAACTTTAAATGAACAGTTAAATTTCCAAAGCCAAAATAAGAATCATAACAATTTTAAAACATTAAATAAAATAATATAATTCCTCTGAAATAACTTTGATATATTCTTTATAATGTTGTGACGGATCTATACGTGTCCTCTTACTAACTCCTTGGGGATTCCTTTAGGGCAAGCATTCTTGTAACCAACTTTCACCGAAGTCAAGAAAACGTGATTTTGCAAATTAAGTTTAATGCATATATTCCGTATTCACGAGTTTTAAAAAGTTAGTGAAGTGGGAATTGAAGTTTTAGTGAAGTGAGGATAGCTCAGATGTGAAGTGAATTAATGAGAAGCTAGCGATCCGGCAGTAGTACGTAAATAGGGCACGACGCGTTAAGTTGAATCTCTAAGAAGCGCTGAAGTCAACTAATAGTGTTCAAGACCACGCCTAAAAGTTAAAGAATTGCAATAGTTCAGGTACTGTGCTA
Source organism: Trichonephila clavata (assembly GCA_019973975.1). Lineage (NCBI taxonomy): Eukaryota > Metazoa > Arthropoda > Arachnida > Araneae > Nephilidae > Trichonephila > Trichonephila clavata. The sequence continues at coordinate 57,898 of BMAO01029489.1, read as the reverse complement.
ATATTTTAAGTAAAAGTTAGAGAGTTGAATTATTAGCGCACGTCCAAGGTAAAAACAAGCTTTGTATAAGTTATCGTAGGAATATAATTGAATGATCGTCTATATTATCTCCACGCTATCTTGTCTCACCTTAGTCCTCTAATTGTTGATCAAATTTATCTTAATTGGATTATTATTGTGTCTGTGTTGAATATTGTGGCAAAATAAACAATTGAAGTGCATCATGTCGTCTGGGATCAATTAATTCCTCCCGCACATCTAGCCGGGTTAGAGGGAAGAAGGAATAATAACTCCTTACGATATCCAGTATACTTTTTTCGAAATAGTTTTGAATTTTAATTAAGAATTGTAATACTCACTAAAATACACAAAAGCGATCGAAGAAATAAAATTTCATTTCATTCAAAATGTTTACAAAACATAAAATCACAACAGTTATGTCTGTAATATAATTAACTTTTTCCTAAATTAAGTATAAAAGAATTAAAAAATTTAAGTAGTATTATTTCTTAAAAATACTACTGTATATTCCAGAAAAGTATTTAAGGAAACACATTAATGTGGAAGGAACTTTTTTTATTAGCATCAGACACAGGCTATGAAAAAAATAAAACTACCAGCGAATATTTTCACATTTTATCATTACGAACTAAGGTATCCAATTTAACGCTAATAAAATCTCTCGACTTTTTCTAATCTCAAAATTGTTTGTTATTCCAATAATTCAATAATTCATTCAACTTAAGGGGGGAAAAAGAAATGGAATTGCTAATAAAATGACTCTTGAAACGACATTCGAAACAAATTAGATTGGTAAAGTTAATAGTTTATAATAAGAATTCACTTTTTTTAAAGTGTTGACTCTAAAAGGAGAAATTGGACTTTTAATTGAATGTCTTAAACAGAAAAAAAGAAATATCCAGGAAAAGAGTTTTTCGTTCAATAACAGATAGTGAAGATAGTTTTAAATTACGTTCAATTTTTTAAATCCAGGAACGAAATGATATTCGACTCTCCATTAAGTTCTTCATAAAAGAATTAATTGTAAAATGATATTTTCCACTCAAGTTAAATTTGCACATTTTCAGTTTACGTTTTCCGATTTTAATGGGTGAAAATATTGTAGGAATTTAACAGAAAGACATAACACGGCATTTATTTTTCCGCGCGAAACAGCTAAAATATTTTATTATCCGGAGAAAATTACGCTGGTTTTATATTCGAGGAAAAAGTTTAGAAAAATAGCCAAAACAATTATTTTCTACGATTCATCTTCAAATGGAATGAATAAAAACTTTGGATTTTTTTTTTGTTTTTGTTTGCAAACGCTGTTCTCTACAATTTAGTTTTAAATAAAAGCAGAAAGGTTTTTATTCTTTTTATTTTATGGTGACGATAAAATAAAATCATAAAATTTAGCTATTTTGTTTTTATTAAATATAATTTTCAAACATAATTTCTCTTCCATGTGTATTCCTTAATTTTAAGGTATCCGAACACGTTGAAAATGACCAAATTCACAAGACAGATATTTTTGTTTTTTATTTTATTGAATAGAGCTATCTTTTGACTTTACGAAACATGCTTTGTTTTGTTTCTACACTACCTAGAGGTCAAGTTACAATCAATTTTATAAATTTAGAAATACCGGAAGTGGGTTTTTGATCTACCAGAAGTAGGCATTTAAATTGCTCAAAATCTATCATGCCGAGTCTGATGACTCCAAATATTACGAATGCATTTCTATAAAAATTTTTGAACCTGATATTTATGTTATTTTCTAGAGAATGTACTAAAATATTTCTTATTGTATGAATACTTTTTGAGTTATGTCTTGTTATTTAAATAAGGGTCTCATAAAAAATGTAACATTTCTTATAATGTTTACTCAATAAGCTCTAAAATTTTCAAATTTTAATAAAAAATTAAACATTTAGTACATTTTCTAGATAAATGTATCTAATTTGCTTTAGTAATACTTTTACTAATAGATGTTTATTACTTTTTTCTCTAACTGCTTTCAAGTTTTTTCAAAAATATTGCTAAAATTTCACTTATAATTGTAATTTTTGTAAAATCCAGGTAATTTATTTTAAATTTTGATAGTTAAACAGTAATATTTATTGGTAATGAGTCCTAAACGAGCATTTATAATATTTTAGTATGCTATTTTGTTAAAAAGTACTCTGAACGTGTTCGGAAACCTTAAAAGCAAATTTTATCAGATTTCAGGCTACTTTTCATCAAGTACTTTTTCATCGTAAAAATTCTAAAATAGATATTCTTTTCTATCATTTTTTGATTTAAAGGTGCCTATATTTGTCCTACGTTTTAATGGATAAGTTGTCCAATGGCCTATTTTGAAAGCGTAGGAATATGATGTTATTTTTAACCACAATTCTAAATTGCTAAAAAACTATTTTTCAAGTTTTCCTCATGATTGCTTTTTTCCAATACATACACCACTTTTTAGAAAAAAGTAGAAAATGTTTGTATAACAAGAATATAAAAAAAAATTACATGCTACTAGGGGGGGAGTACACCTATGATGGACCAAGCCCTATTATACAAATTGTACACAGTTATGTTCATATTACTCAAATTGTAAAACTGTAATGTATATGTATTATGGAGTTCTATTTTTTCTCAATATACGAGTAATTCAAGCAGGAAAAAAAATTTCTAATCTTTAGATCCGCATTTTTAAGGGGTTCACTCATGTAATGTGTTAAAAAAAAAGAATTTTTTTTCCATAAATTGATTTTTTAACAAGTCTGGAATACGGTGGTAAAGTGATTTTTTAAAATTCGAAGTCGTTACAAAGAAGCAAGTGTTAGAAGAGGGCTGGAGCTGGGCCTAGTGTGTACAGTCGGCTTGATACCATTGACCCGTCTATGTAAATATACGTTCATACAGGTTTGTAGAGGTTTAAAAGGAAATTATTGAATATTTCGACGAACTTGTTTTAGTCTTTGCCACCAGGCATCGCGGATTGAGGGTAAGTTAAGATTTTCATTGTTTTAATCGGACTTGAAACTTAAAATGCGTTTTTCTCAAAACTGTGTTTTTAAAACTTTCCTCCATCATATCTTAAGAATGTTTTGACCGAATGACTTCGAATTTATAGGGTAGACTCAGCGCATATGTACGTACCAAAAGGACTACGATCGTTCCAAAATTCAAAATATTTATATTTTCTATAACAAAAACATACAAAAAACCTATGACATTCAAAACTTTTTTTTAGAGGTCTACCAAAAATTCAATTTTTGATATTTTCAAATGAGTATAGTCCATTTGGCGCATTTAAACTTATAGATTAAAACTCCGTTAATTTTTAAAAATTTCAGATAAGCCAATCAGCCGGAATCGTGGAGGAAGAGAGCGCCCATTTTTTCAAGGCGGGTATGTTGAGAGTGCTATAACTTACGTTCTATTGGATATTTTTGACTAAACGTTTATATACATACTCTTAAAATACATATAGATAAATGATTAAAAACTTAAAGTTCTATCTTCTTACAGGTCATAAAAAACATTCTCTAAAAATGCTGAAAAAACAGGTCGTCACATGGGTGAACTCCCTTAATTTGTAACTACACCTTAAGTAAAAATAAATTTGTTACAGCATCACGAAAAACCTTTATATATAGAGAGAGAGATAAAACTAATTTTGGTATTTATTCAAATTTTCTGTGGAACATCATGTTTCCCTGAATGATTGATTATTTTCGAATTAAAATTTTTTAAATATTGGACTCGTACTTAAAGTTTTTTTTGTGGGGGTTAGAGTTTATTAACGGTCGCATATAAAGCAGCATAAGAGCTATTGGCGACAGACTTCATAATTTTGAACTGTGGTCGAGTGACGAAGACGATACTTGATCTGACACCTCTTCTAGCTACCACACCACGCCAATGGGAGGACTTTGGCCTCGACAGATTTAGTGTGTATCGATCCCCTCTACACAGCATATTTTCACTGGCACCAGGACTTGAACCCACGGCTCTCTGGCTACGAGTTCTTAACTATAACCACTAGGCTACCGCAGCCACCTGATTGTCTCAGAAATACAATTTTCAAATGTTGTGTTCATACAAAAGTTTTTTTTTGTATGTGCGGAAAAGAAGTATTTCTCCCTATTTATTGTTTGCAGGACCTTACTATCATTTGTGACGGATCTATACGCGTTCTCTTTTTAACTCCTTGGGGATTCCTTTAGGGCCAGAATTCTTTCAACCAACGTTCAGCGAAGACAAGAAAACGTGATTATGCAAATTAAGTTTAATATATAATTTCTGTATTCGCGAGTTTTAGGAGGTTAGTGAAGTGAGAATTGAAGTTTTAGTGAAGTGAGGATAGCTCCTATGTGAAGTGAATCAATGAGAAGTGAGCAATCCGGCAGTAGTACGTAAACAGTGCATAACGCGTGAAGTTGGAATCTCTAAGAAGTGCTCAAGTTAACTATTAGCGTTCAAGGCCTCGTCTAAAGGTTAAATAATTGCAAGAGTTCAGGTACTGTGCTCTTATTTTAAGTAGAAGTTAGGGAGTTAAATTATTAGCGCCACGACCAAGGTAAAAGCGAGCTTTGTATATGCTATCTTTGGAATATATTTGAAAGATCATTTTTTTCCACGCTGTTTTGACTCACCTTAGTCCTTTAGTTGTTGATCAAATTTATCTTAATTGAATTATTATTGTGTGTGTGTTGAATATTGTGACAAATAAACAATTGAAGTGCATCATGTCGTCTGATCAATTAGTTCCTCCCACACATCTAGCTGAGTTAGAGGGAAGAATTCCTTACACATTGCCAATAAATCTGAAAATAAGTGAAAAGGTTTGATAAAACTATTGAACCGAGTTCAGGATTGACAACCGATTGTTAATTTACTCTGCACTCCGTTAAATGTGTCGAAGCTTTGATTTCTCCCCTTGACGTGGTGTGGATGTTTGGAGAGGGGAATGCCAGATCAGGAATCTTAGTCGTCACATTACTAGGGTTCACAATTACGTCCACCACGAATATTCCTACTGTTCTGCTACACTGTGACTTTAATAAGCCCTCAATAATGTTGTACTCTGAAACATTACGAGGGGTATTGGAAAACACATCGTAATTTTAAGCCACGGGCAAGTGACGAGATCAACATCTGAGAACTTCCACATCATATGTGACACATGATAAGAGGGGTTTAAGAGAGGTGTGATTTCTCTCCTTATTTTGTTCAATAAAGGATGAAATATTTGATATTAAAATAAAATATATGTTAGCTACTGCATATCTCTCTGTTATCTTTTTTCTTCCTGTTAATTTCTCACTTTATGTAACCCCTCAAAAAATACGCATTATATTAACTTATATGATAACACATAATATAAAAAATTTAAATAAATTCCTACTTAGGTCAACAAAGAAATATTTTATTTTAGTTACTTTTTATGAAATAGTTACAATTAATATAAATATGCATATATGTACATATGAGAGAATCACAATATTAAGTGACAAAATAGAAAGCTATTCCTTGCAATTTTTCTTTTTCCTTTCTATATATGATGTTGGACTATTTTTTGTTTGTTCTGTTACTATTTATTCATTCATTAAATTTAATTATACTGATAAAAAAGTATCGCAAAAACGATATCACATTCTAAGAAATCATGCCATCCCATGTGGGATTCGAGCCCACGACCTTTAGATTATAAGTCCAACGCACTATCCATTGCACTATAGGGAAACAACGAACGATTTCATTTCTATATATGCTGTTAGTCTATTATTTTTGTTTGTTTCTATTTATTCATTTTTTAATTTAATTAATGAATTAATTTTAGAAAAAAACTGTACTAACATCAAGTGTCCTCCGCTACAAGTTTAAGAAATGTATTTGAATTTGAATGGATAAATAGAAAGTATTTTATTATCGATTGAAAATTGAAACAGTATATATATATATATATATATATATATATATATATTATATATATATATATATATATATATATATATATAGGGAGACAGAGAGAGCAAATAGTAGAAATTGATCCAATGGATTTGATGTCGGTGAGTACAAATCATCGACCCAATTTTAAAAAAATCATATTGCCGAAACTACTGCACATATTAATATGTGTGGTACATGAAAAAATGTAAAGAGAAGTACATCTCAAGATTTTTTTTTATGTTTCTAATGTTTTCAATGACTCTCGTTACACGGTATAATCTTTAATCCAGTCCGTTTCATACTTTTTTGTAGCATCACTATATCAAAGGTTCGCAATGCTTCACAAATGCTAACTTGTCGTCCTGTGTTATTTGTTGTGTCAGTTGCAAATGATAAGGCTTGAATATTATTTAATCGTAGGAGTTTCCATACCATTTTCTGGGACATACGAAGTTTACAGGCGGCAAATCTCGTATGCCGAGGATTTCGAACAAATCTCTGCTTCACCCTTTTCACTGCTTATTCAGAGACGCTTGTCCGGCCACTGCTTTTCTTTTTACAGAAGCAAACAGTTTTCTTAAATGGATGATATCCTCACAGAATGCTCTTGTTGGTTGCTGCTTCCTCCCCGTAGCGATTTTTAAATGCAATTTGCACTTAAATATATGAAGAAAAACCCATGCATACTTTAATACGAAAAAATACTTCTCTGTCATTGCCGCCAAGTTTGAATTTCAACCACAGCAATCTTGAATGTGCTGTCGATCATAGGTAGGAAAAAAACCTTGGTATTTTTCTGTTCATATTCATGTACCACTTATTGTAATACATGCATTAGTTTCGAAAATATAATTTTTAAAATAGAATCTATTATTTGTTCTTACTCTGTACTTCAATCTAATTATTCGCCTTTGAAATTAGTTTAAAATCTGTCTGAATAACAAAGTAATTCAAATACATACAATCATTGCAAGGAAAAAGTGAAATGTATTCACGTAAACGATTATAAAGGCTAAATATAATGACCACTACTATTAAGAAATAAAATATTTGGAGAATAGTATTTTATTTCGGTAAGAAAATCCAAAAGTAAAACAGGACTCAATGACAAAAAAAAAAAAAAACTTTTTTTAATAGCGAATTACGAAATAATCCTTAAAACATTTCTGATAGGTCGAATAATAGTTAAAAAGCTTTTAAGAAATATCTCTAATTTTTTCTTACAAAAGAAAAAAAAGTTATACATTTATATAAACTCAGATTCAGTATGCCATCTTTATTGTGGGAAAAGACTTAAAAGTGTTATGAAATATTTCTGATGTAAATAGATTTGTAACTATATAAATAAAAGAATAATAATTTGGTCATATAATTATGGATACAAGCAAATTTTATGTACAGTAGAGCGTCGTTTATCCGAATCATTTGGGACCGGACACCGGACACCGATTGTGGATAACCGAAAACCGAATGCGATTCATGTAGTACATGAAACTGGACACTATACGAATATTGAAAATCATCACATCCAGGAAACGTGCTTGAAGAAAAAGCAAAATAGGTGCAAAATGTCGCAATTTTATCTTTATTGTGGAAAATAATCACTTATTTTTTGCTGTACCATTGTACACCTTCGTTTTTACGTTGAAAGGTCTCTGATTCTCTTCAGCAGTAGTAGTTGAGTAGGGCAGCACTCTCGGATTGTTGTTCGTACCACTCCATAGCTGTCTCTAACACAGAAACGCGTCAGTATTTGATGGACCCTTGCTACTTTCGTAGTTGTTGCTGTACTCACCTTCATCCATTTCATCGTCGACAGGGTCGGATTCTTCTTGCACGGAAGTCAAAATCTCGCCATCATTTATCATGTTTACCAAATCACACAACTCTGAAATTATCCAAATATCTCTTACCTTAGGTTTTCCCGTCACTTTTGGCCTCACGCGAAACACTGTTCGAAAACGTATCATGACTTTGGTCCACATATTTGACGCTCCGGATAATAAACGTTCGGATAAACGACGTTCTACTGTACTGTATTGTCTAGGAACGATAACTGAAATATCTTGGAGAAGTTAAAATTAATTAACGTATTCATATCCTGAAAATGTATATCTTAAGCAGAAATTTTTAAAGTATATTAGTGTGCAAGACTAATTGTTTTATCACACAAGCTACTAACTATCTTATTTCAAGCCAAATTGGCTTGGTGTGGAAGTTAAGAAATTAGTACCAGCTCAGGTGCTATCCACGTCCCTTGTCTGTGGTTCAGAATTACAAAATCAATTACCAATAGTTTTCATGTTGTATCAATGAGTGAGTGAGAGTTATGTTTAAGTAAGCTATAAAGCTATACTTGGGCTATTGGTGTGAAACCTCATAATTTTGAGCGAGCGAGTGAATATTAACGTCGCAATTTTCACTTATTTGAAGGCTTTTGGCGATGGACCTCGTAATTTTGAACCATGGTCAAGTGACGAGGACGACACCTGAGCTGGCACCACTCTCTCCTAACTACTTCACCACACCAACGGGAGGAAGTTTGAGCCTAGACATATTTAACCTGCCTCGATCCCTTCTGCACGGCAGGTCTTCAGAGGTACAAGGTTCGAACTCATGACAGTGAAGCTAAGAATCCGTTACCTTGACCACTAGGCTACCATGGTCACCACGTTTTTTCAGAATGTGAAGTTAATAACAATTGATTAATTTTCAGCTCTACACGAAGGTTCACTAATCATATAGTCCAATACATCTTATAATTTATAGCCACAGTTAAATGAAGAGGTTAACACCTATAATGGTACTCACACTATCAACATTCAATTGGGTCCATGGGTAGCTCGAACTCGAAACCGGAGGGCTTGGATTCTAGAAATGTCTGATGCCACCAAATACCCTCCGATTAAACATGGAGCCCCCCCCCCCGTTAAATCAGTGGGTCCGAAAGCCTTGTGGGCGATCGCAGTAGAAACCACTGGTGCAGGGTGTTCGAGAATATTTTCCTCCCCTCTGGTTCCATTGCTTTTTTGTGGAAGTGGAGATAGGAGATAGGTGGTGACGCCATCTATCGTGTAGAAGCCCAACCTGTCTCAGGCTCAGGCAACTTTCATTCCTTTCCTTCGGGAAGGACATGATAATAACATCCAATTCATTCCAGCAAGAAATCGATGCTATGGCTTCTGCAGTCAAGAAGTACATGAGTTAGTGTTTAACTATGTTAGCTTTCACACCGAGTGTTTTGTGGTCTGTTTCCAATTGATTTGCTGCACATCACATTATTCCATGCACGTTTTTAGCGGATTCAGGATTTTAATGCATGGCTTGAAGCTTATGTTCACCACCATTCGACTACGACAATTTGGATTTTATATGATTGTTTAGTAACATCACACTATTTAAAGCTACACGGGAACTATTAATGATAGGCCTAGTAGTTTCGAGACACGGTCACGTGATGAGGACATCTGAGCTGGAATTTCTCTCAAAACTTCCACATCACGTCAAAGTAAGGACTTAAAGACTCGACAGATTTAACGTTTATCAGCCCAAGTATAGATGTGGATCTTTAGTGTGAACAACCAACCAATGATTCGACAGAAATAAAACCACAACTTGTGCGATTATGACCACTTGGTTAACGCTGCCACCTCTATTACCACGTGGTGTAACAAAAATGCGTCCTGAAGTTACGTAATTTAAGAATAACAAATAAAAAATTAAATTTCATGTATATAAAAAAGTACGATTGAAGAAATACATATTTTAAAATTTTACAGTGATGCCCATACATGGCGCATTCAACAAGATTTATACTCCGATTGTAATAAAATATCTGACTAAGTTGGTAGTGGTATCTATATTGATACGCGCCAGGAACAATTGTCTCTGAGAAAACGCGGTCCAGATTTCTTCTAAGTTTTTAGAAGTGAACTAATAGCCATTGACACTGGACTTAAGGCCATTCTATCTAAGAATTACGGTGAACTTTGGATTCTCACCGATATCCATAGTTCGCTTCAACACCTTTACAAATGGATTGTTGGCGACAAAAAAATTTGTCTCCATCTTACTCAAGTGAGTGAGTGTATATTAACTTCGCACTGTTCAGCTACACGAGGGCCTTCGGCGGTGGCCTGAGTAATTTTGATCCATCTTACTCAAACTGAAACATATAACTCTGCACCATGATATCCATGTTCAGTGCATCCCAACCATGTTGAACTTTACGGCAATGAAATGGCAGAAAAACTAGCAAAGGAGGGCTGTAATTTCCCAGCTCCCTCCACATCCGCCCTCACCTATCTGGAATTATACTCCTTAAAAAAAGTCTCACAATTTGGGGAAGTGGAGGGTGTGTTAAATTCATCACTGGTATGCGGGTAATATACCCGGTCTAGCCTAAACCCTCAAGTGTGACAGATGCTCCCAGACTACATCTTTGTCTTGCCAGTGGTCTAAAATTAAATGGCCCTCATTCTCAGCGAACAAAAGATCATCTGCGCAAGGTGTCAAGATCTTACCAGGCTTCCCCCGAACTCATAATGCGTTGCATGAATCTCGCAAGCAAAGTTATCTATACTTATCCCCTTCTTGTGCTGGACTTTTTGAGAGTCAATGATTTAATTGATCTTGTCTGACTTCATCATACCGTAGAGGATTAGCAACAACAACAACAGACTTAAATTAAGACCCTGCCGCACTTTAGGAGTCAGTTTGTGACGAATCTATACGCAGTTCTACTAATCCCTTCAATTCTCTTTAAGGAAAATATATATTTATCTCAACCAACTTTCATCGAGTAAGGAAACGTGATTGTGTAAATGAGGTATATTATATAAATTCTGTTTTCGCGAGTTTGAGAGGTTGACACGTAGAAGGGACACATAGTTGTTGACACGTAGTAGTTGACACGTTGGAGTTGGCACGCTGAAGTTGATACGTTGGAGTGTGCAAGGAGGAATTAGTATAAAGCCTGCGAGTTAATTGTTAGTTGAAGATTGAAAAGGAGTGGAATTAGTTAAAGATTACAGAGAGTGGAGCCAACGACATTGAGCAAGCCGAAGAGAGCGCCTGCAAGTTTCTAGTGTAGGATCCGATGCATAAAAAGTTCAGGTACTGTGTGTTTGATTAAGTAGAAGCTAGTTTATTAGTGCGTGACGTAGTTATATTTGAGCGTATTTAAGCTGTCTTAGATTCAGTTGAGGGTCTGTAGTGGTATCTCCGTGTTATAGAATCTCATCTACGTACTCTACTATATATCAGCTACCTTAATTAGAACTGTATTGTGTCTGATTAAAAATTAGAATTAATAAATTGATTAGATTGAAAATCATGTCTGTGGATTATTCTATTTCTCCCACACATCTAGCCGGGTTTACAGGTAGACAAGAGGGCTCAGATGTAAGCAGGAACCAACCGCTATCATAAGTTTCAAAACTGTTTTGAACCTAACTATGTAAATAAATTTAAATAAATTTATTACCAATTACAGAAGATAACTAATTCATAGGAGTAATGATTACGCTGTAAGCTGCATCAGTATAAATTAGTTTTGATCAAAAAATACACAGAACACTCAAAATTTTGACGCTTTTTTCATTCCCGACTGTACTTGAAAATCAAAAGGGGATTCCATGACTCTCACTTCTCTCCACCATTAAGATAAGTGAGTCGATTAAAACATTTAATGGACTAAATTCCTGTGACGTCATAATCACATGATAATTTTAAACCACGGGTGTTTTTAGCCAATCAAGTTCAAAAACACATGTTACATCATAGTCACGATAAATGCAATTATCTATTTTCAGCAAATCCGTTCATGCACTTCTTTGTTGCCAAATTACGCTTTTTACAGAAACTTTTTTTTAAAAAAAAATTAATATTTGTCACTTTATTTAAAAGTACATGTATAGAACAAGACTTTTTTTCTCTTTAATTTTAAAATCTTTTTGCAGAAATTTCTTTTTATAACTCTTGAGCATCTTTACCCAATTATGCAATTTGAAATTTTACCCAAGTTTTACAAATAGAATAAAGAACGAGCTAGTTTATTGTCCGTTTTGAATTCAATGTAGAACACGTGTTTATATTATCATGTGACCGTCATGAATTTAGTCCATTACTAACTTAATTTGTAAATAAATCTGAATCATTTAAAGAATTTGTTTATAGAAACTAATTCTGTTTGTTGAATAGTAGGAATTTAAAATGGTAGTTATAATGGAAATCATTTTAATCTCGCGAACTTCGTACAACACTTTTTTTATTTACTATTTTCATTTGTTTATATTTTTGTGGTCATAGGTGCGAATGACCATAATTTGAGGAGTTGTATAACTAAATATATTCACTTTGTGTAAAATTTTGTTAAGATTACGAAACTTCCATCGTAATAACTGAAAATAAATCGAAATATTCTTCAATACATGCTCTGAATTCAATGTTCCTCCAAAACTAATACACATAGTTGAACGAATACAACTTTGAAACAAGTTCTTAATTGCCAATTAGCCAGCCAGCAATCACTGAAAAACCGAATTAGCTGAAAAGACGAAACAATCAGACTTTAATTTCCACTTAATGGTGATTTAACGAATTATCTGAGAGAAAGTTTCTTCGCAAAGATTTTCTCAAAATAATAATTAGAATTCTTGGAAAGTTTGGGTTATTTTCCCCCGTTCCGTCGAAGAACAAATTTTACTCTTCGAAGCCGCGGGAAGCGGGAAATGATGAATGAAATAATGATTTTCTGAATGAAGAGAAAATGGCAAAAATGATTACTTTGTGAACTTTAAATCAAATCTTAGCCAATTTTCTACCAGACTAAGAGGGAAAGAGAATTAAAAATTGCTTTCTTAAGTTCAGTTCGGTTGGTTGGATCATTGAAATTTTAATTTCGACTTAAAACAAATATATTACTGAAAGGAAGTAATTTTATGGAATACATTTTTTCTTTTAATTCTCAAACACAAGATTATAAAAAAGTTTAAATAGGAAATGAATTTATGAATATTAATATACTTTCTATTGTTATTAGATATACATAATATTAAAAATACAGGTCAAATATTTTCATGAATAAATCAATTGTTGAATTTAAATGATTTTAATTTGTTTTCTAATGCCTTTTACTACATTTCGAATAACTTTAAAAGAGCGTTTATAATAAACTAGACGTACTTACTCTCTTCGTTGAATATTTTATGACCTTGCATGGTTATACATTGCTGTTATGTTATTTTTTGATTAATCCAAGCATATAGATTTGGATCGTATTCAAAAACATTTTTATGGCTCACGCTTTTTGATTTAAAAATAACATGACGTGAATTTCTATAAGGGAAGTATATTTTATCTTTTACGCCCCATCCCTCACCTTTGTGAGTCAATTTTTGCAAAACCTCTCTTAGTGGATCTCCATTCAACTAAACAAACCTGCTTTTCAAATTCCAAGTCTGTACGTCCAATACTTCAAAAACGGAAATTTTCTAATTTTCTCTTATAACGCCCCTGCACTCCCTTTCAGGGTTGATTTTCTCAAAATCCGTTTTTAGCGGATCTCTACAGAACAAAAGAAACATGTTTGTCAAAGTTCAAGTTTATAGGTCTAACCTTACAGAGATCTTCTCGTGAGTGAATAAATGTATGAATCAGTCGCTTTACTTCTGTGTATTATACAAATATTATGCATATAAACTTCAAAAATCAAATGTTAAAAGTTGCATATGGATGGCATATGCCAATGGAATTAATTATTACTTTTATAAGAACTTTAATATTGGATTATTTTAATACTCTGTAGGCACGTATCTTTTAAATACTTATCGGATATTTTGTTTTAAACCGACAGATGAACCAGCAGAGATTACCAGGAGTTATTGAGCTTTTTGATGTGATAACTTCTTTAGGCGCGTTTTGCTGAAGAGTGAACTTAAATGAAGCGTCAGGATTGGGTGTGTTACAGTCATTTAGCTCCATTCGGAAATATTCTCGGCTCTAGTTGAAAAGTTTTTTTAGTTTTGAATTTAAATATCTTTAGGCATGTGTGTTTTTTTAGTAAAAATTTCATGCGCAATTTTTTTTGTGAAATCTTTTTTTTAAAAAACTTTTACTGTCATGCAGCTCACTTCCACTCAGCTCCAAACAGTGAACGAGAGAAAAGCAAGCAATATATAAAAAAAGATCATTCTTATGTAAGATTGAAGATATGAAGCAACGAAACGGAATTTATTTTATTTTATTTAGTAGAAAGAGCATTTAAGCTCAAAAATGTGCCAAAAAATTAAAATCTGAAACTTTAATGGTTAATTGGCGAGAAAGTTGCCAATATTTTGGTTTATATTAATGATGGCAACAAAGAGGGATCATGAAAAAAAATTAAAGCATTAATTGTGAAAAAGTACGAACCCTCTACTTTTGTTTGCTTAGAGATTTTAGGGGAAAAATGGCTCTCAAAGCATAAGGTTTCCTAGCTTAGATAGTTTCCCGGTTTTATATAAATTATATAAACGGTAATTAAGTATTATCGCAACAGTATTGACGACATTATACAGTAGAATGGTCATCGGAGCACATGATCTCTGATGAGGTCTTAATCTCCTACCATGTGGCTGTTGTTGACATTGATGATATTACTTGCCATGTTTAATTGGGTAGTTTAATGATTAAAAAAATTATGAAATTAAAGAGGCGACATTCTACGAAAGGAGCACATGGTTGGCAATTCAGTACGTACGACACATGGTGAATCAGGGTGGCGAGTTATTTTGAACGTTGGCATTATTGCGATAGTAGGTAAGTGCCAAATGAACATATATATTATACAAATATAATCTACATAAGTATTTACACAAATATTTTTAAATAATTGACTAATTGACATTTAAATCGTTTTTTCTCGTATATACATGTTTAAGAATGCATAATTATTTAAACATTCCCTTTTACGGAAAATGGATAAAATAAACAAATCCCCAATGAATGGCACGACAAAGTGAACTGCTAAAATGTCGTAAAAGAAAACATAGTACATCCGAACAAAATTGGAATCTTGCCCAGAATAATTCACTTCTAGCGTGTGGTCATAAGCACACACAATTTTTTTTACTTACTTTATTTCCCTTTTTTTGCAAAATCATTCTTTTATTAGATTTTAACATAACATTTATTTAAAATTATTAAAAATATTATTAAATTGTAATCTTATTTTTTTTATCTTTCTATCTCGATTGTTCTATTTTTCAATTAACGGTGAGAAGAACGGTTATACACACATATGCTAGTAATACAAAAAGAAGACTCACATAAAATCTGTTATACACACACATATGCTAGTAATACAAAAAGACCCATGTCTGAGGTCTATGTTATCAAATTATTCCAAAAAATACTTTTATACCTTATAAATAGTATAAAATTACTTAAATAAATGTTAAGTAAAATGATTTTGTGGGCAGATAATTATTCTTGAAAATATTTGAGCTAAGCTTGTAGACAAAATTGTTATTAAAAATTATCCAATTTAATCTTATGTACGTTAAGAAAATAAACATATGTAATGTTATTATTTTCAGTTATTAAATTTTGTTCTAAAAAATTACTGTTACAGTTTTCCAGCATATCTCGCCCCTTTACGGTAAAAAAATTACATTTTATTTTTAATGTCCTGTTTAAGTAATAATGTCAAATATATTAACTTCATTATCAAGCATAATAACATCGGTAAAAAACAAATTTTTAAACATGGGCTTTCTTTCAAACTTAACACTTTGCGTAACGCAATTTTTTTAAACCCTAAATTGTTAGAGCGAAAGGGAACGTGAGTCAAATTGATTTTATTCAATAATGAGTTTTAATAACTTAATTTTACAAGGGGATAATTTAGTTTGCTGGTTTCAATATCCAAGAGTTTTGCGTTGCAAAAATTGGAATTATGAGTAAAATTTAATTTAATTCTTTAAATAATTAATTTCATTAATTATAATTTAATTATAGTATCGTTATCCTAAAAAATTGTATACTGAAAATTTCAGTTCAATTGAGCGATTTAAAGTGTGAGAAAAAAGCTTTTGAAGTTTTCATCCATGTCGCTAAAATGGTCACCAAGTCCCCAAATTTGATCACCAAACATAATGCTTATGTGGCTGTTTCGGTAACTCCTTAAAAATGTTAGTTTTAATCAATTAATTTTTATTAATTATAATAAAATTATTGTATTGTCATCCAAGACAATCGTGTATAGAAAATTTCATCTCAATTGAGTGCTTTAAAATGTACGTGAGTGAATATAAACGTTGCACTGTTCAGCTACTTGAGGGTTTTTGGTGACGAATCTCGTAATTTTGAACCATAGTTAAGTGACGAGGACAACACCTGAGCCGTCACTCCTTTCCTAACTACCACACCACACCTTGTTAGGACGTTTGATTCTCGACATAATTAACTTGCATCGGCCTTTTCTGCACGACGAGTTTTCAGTGGTGCTGGGCTCGAACTCATGACACGGCGGCCACATAACCTTGATCACAAGGCTACCGTAGTCTTTTAACTGTGAGAAAAAAGCTTTTCAAGTTTTCGCCCGTACATGGTTACAATGAGGATAGAAGGAAACCCATGAAAAATATTGTTACGAAAAGCAATATATACACCAGGTCTTGGTTTAGTTAAATAAAAATGAATAACAAAACATTTCTTTGGTACTTTGTAGTATAAATTTTGTGAATAAAATTTTCTTTTTATTATTAAATCTTTGCATGAATATCCTTGAAACGAATACCCAAATAATACACCTTGTTTTAAAAAAATTAATTAATTCTAAAAAAAAAAAACTTTACTTTTACATACATTCTTCTAGTCAAAATTCTTAAAGCAAAACTTCTTTCCGTGCGTCCGGGAAACGAAACAAAAAAAGAATATTGTATGTAAAACCGAACTAAAAGTGCAGCTATTTTCACTACGGTAAACAACAGAAGCCAAACACAGCTTCTGTGCTTCCCTGAAATTACTTTTAATTCCGAATTTTAAGCGCGATGGAATTCGTTTTTTTTATTTTACCCCATAAATAAATTTCCACTTTGATTAAATTTATCCACTTCTTTTAGGGTAAAAGATAATCAATTTTGGCATTGATGTGCTGCAACTGCATATATAATCATTTCATACACCCGACTCTATTTGCATATTTGTTTGCTGAATTCCAAAGTGCCAAGGGAAAAAAATAATGAATGCAACTTATGTGATAAGCGTATAAAACTGATAAGATGCTTATTTTTTTTTCACCTTAAGATTTCAAAAATTTAATAAATGTTTTGGCTCTTAAATGGAGGTAAGACAATTTTTTTTCTACATTTTATTTGTAAAAATGAAGTAAAATGAATTATTTAAGCCATTACTTAAGATAAATGAATCATGCGAAATATTTTTTAGGTTAAAAAAAATAATCGTGAAAAGTGCTAAGTAAAATGAATTGCGATTAAAATAAATAAAAAGGAATTTTTTAAGCCGATTTAATTAAAGGACGTGTAGATTAAATTGTTTATTTAATTTCGAACATATCAAATACATTTTTGGATCTTTACTGATTAAGTTCAAAACCGTGATTTTGAAAGAGCTTATAAAAGAATATTTTTGAAGGGGATAAATTCTCTTTAGGCGCGTATTGTTTAGGAGTAAATCTAAATTAAACATCAGGTTCGGGTGAGTTACGCTCAGTCGGATTGATTCGAGTCCAGTTGGTAATTGTGCTCGGATTTTGAAACGCGCTCGCTTAGTTTTGAATTGAAAACTTTTTAGGCCATGACTTTTCTTAGGGTAAAAATTTCACGCACGCTTTTTTCCCCGTGAAGTTTTATTTTTTGAATTAAATATTACTGTTGTGCAGCCCACTACCACTCAACTCTAGCGAGTGAACGAGAGTAGCGGAGCGCAAGCAAAAATAATTGGAAAAAAAAAGATTGTTCTTATGCAGAATATCAAGAATAATAAGAAACGAAACATGGGATCTATCTAATGCAACAACTATTTTTTGATTCACAAGGGAGGGCACGACTAAGGAAATTCATTTCGGAACGAGACTTTGTGCAATTGTAGTACTCCTTTAGGGTGTTTGACCCTCTAACTAATTCCGCCGAATGGGCAGTCAATTCGGAGAAAATAGCCTTCAAAATTCATGCTCAGCTTTTATACAGTTAAGTTTCAATTTCTACCAACGGCGCAGAGTGAGTGAGTGAATATTAATGTCGCACTGTTTAGCAACACGAGGGCTTTTGGCGACGGTCAGCGTAATTTTGAACCATGGTCAAGTGACGCGGACGACACCTGAGCTGGCATCCCCTCTCCTAACTACCACACCACACCAATGGGATGACGTTTGAGCTCTAGATAGATTTAACGTGCATCGCTTCCCTACACGGCGGGTCTTTAGTGGTACTGGGATCGAACTCATGACATGCTAGCCATGATCTGATGCCTAGACCACTTGGCTAACGCGGCCGCCTACGGCGCAGAAGCGTGGTAGGTAAAGTAACTGTTTGCCATGCCACAGGCCTTGGTTCGAGTCCCACGATCAATTTTTCTGTTTTAAATTCATTTAATATTTTTACAATTAAATAAATTTATTTAAAATATATTAAATATTTCTATGATTATAAAATAATTAAATTAATAATATAAGATTATGTATATATATATATATATATATAAACACATTGTTTAAACCTGCATTCCTAGTTCCTAAGGCTAGGAGTTTGCTCTAGTATTTCTGTGGCTAAATCTGTTCTATCATGACTATAGTTATCTTAGGTATATAACTTATTTTTGTATATTTTTGTAATATATATATATATATATGTATATATTATTTTTATTATATTAATTATAAAATTATTTTTTATAAATAATTATTATATATAGTTATGTATTATTATAATATTGCATGTAATATTTTATTTATAATATATTGTACTTCTTATTATAAAAACTATATATTTGTAACTAACTTTCATATAAAATATAATCTCGCTACCATGTAATGAAGTAACATTACTTGCTCAAGTCGTTACAGTATATTTTAATTCAACTGTACTAAGAACATGAAATTATTCACTTGTTCACTGTTTTAAAATTATGGATCCGAGTGCAGCCAGTCACCTTCAGTGCGCTTTCTTTATTGGAGAATGTAAATGATAAACATTTTAAAATCTTTTTTGAAAAACTCAAAATTAATTAAGTTATAATTAAGTTTTAAATTATATATATGTCAATAAAGATCTAAAAATTTTACACTTTCAATAAAGCAATTATTTTAGTTTTATTTACACTTGCATTAAAACGGTAAACAATAATTAAAATATTGCAATCTTTCACATAACGTAAGATTAATACACCTCCTTTTTAAATTAATAAGAGAGTCCATAGTCCTTAAGATCAAAGATTATTTTTCGAGATTCATCCTACGCAATCATCTTTCATCCATAATTGTGCATTTTTATACATCACATTTAGATTACTTCACTTCATTTTAATGTTTTATTTGACTGAATTAATATACACGTTACGGAGATAAAGCTGCATCATTTAAAAATGAGAAGATTTAATTAATTATTTAAAACGTACACAATTGTTGGAGAAACTTTTGCTTACGAAATGCGATAAGTAAATTTAATTATGGAAATAAGACCTGCGATACCTTATTTTACTCTTTTAAAATAAACAAACTATTCTGATTTATTTTATTAATGTTTATTTATATTTATTATTAGGAGCTGTTTATTAAACAAATAGAAGTTTTTCCAAAAGAAAGAGAGGGATTACTGAAGTAAGATTGAGACTATAATTTAACTTAGATTGTAATTAGATTGCTTAGAACAGGACAAAAAAAACCTTCCTACACGATGTTTTTTAAAATTCTTTTTTTTGTTGCTATTGAGGATATTTTTTTAAATAAGAACTGTTTAGTTTTCTTTTAATAAATTAGAATATATAAGAAATCACGTAATTTTCAATTCTATTAGCAAAGCTTTCTTTAGGAATTTTTTTAAAAAGAAAAAGAACAAAAATAGGAGATTTATATTTGCAATAGGATGTGAGATTTTATATTTGAACTTCATTCTCCTGTTGTCCGTAAGATGTACGGCGAATTTTAAGAAGCATTGTAGTAAGAGAAATGAAATACAAAAACATATGATTTAAAAAGAGTAAACATTATCGGAGTGAATTGCAATTTTCTCCGAATTTCATGTTTTGTGTTCTTTCCTATTTAATTTAAAAACGCAAGGAGTACAAATAAGTTTCCACCATTTCTTATAAAAAATTAGGCATTTATTTATAGCCCGCATCGTTAGTCTCTACTTTCAACTATCTTCCTGGCAGCATCGAATACCATGTCAGAAGAACTCTTCGTCTTGTGGCTGCATGGACTGAAGAGAACTAATTTAACTCTTAATTTCTTTGTTGTCGTTTGGCAACACTTGTTATCATTCCATATTGTTTACCTTTCTGTGTAGAACATCGTATTAAAATGTATCGTACATGTTTTATCTTATAACAATTAACATTAAAATCTATTTACTCTTTAATGATTATGGAACATCGCTTTAACCAAAAGCAACAATATTCTGACCACGCATCATTGATATTTAATATCTAATCTCCAACCCATACCGCATAGCCAAAGTCTTTTGAGGCTATCCACGAATTGACTCAATTTTTGCTATATTCATTTATTGTAAAGAAGGGGTGTCAAACTCCCAGCCAGCAATGACCATTTTTGCGGCTCGGGCTAACCTTGGGTTAGTTCTGAGAGTAATCCCTGCGAACAAAATGTCTCCCGAAATAGAAAAGATAGTAGCAGGGTAGAAATGTGTTAAGTGTCAGGACGTAAACATGAAATTGTTGTTGCTTCTTTATATATGTTCGTTATAATGTATTATTCGAAACAATCCTACGTTTCTATAAATAGTGTTTTTTTAGGCCCATTGGAGTGTGGGAGAGTGGGCCAATGTGATGTTCAGTGTCGAGTCCCAGTTTAGTCTGAGTAGTGATTCTCGGCTCGTAACGATTTGGAGAGAACGTGGAACACGTTTTGAACCAAGAAACATAACAGAAAGATATCATTTTCCATCAAGAGGAGTAATAGCACGGGCAGGCATCATGATGGACGGCCGAACAGATCTCCATTTCTTTGACACGGGGTCTGTGACTGCTCAAAGATACAGAGACAAAGTTCTTGAGCCTAATGTTCGCTTGTTTCGAGGTGCTGACGGTCCTGACTTCATATACATGGATGGTAATGCGCCATGACATCTAGTGGTGCTGATTGATGACTTCCTAGAAACGGAAAACATCCAGCGCATGTCGTGTCTTGCGAACTCCCCCGATTTAAATCCTATCGAGCATGTATGGGATATGCTCGGGAGACAAATTGCAGTCCTTTCTCACCTACCAAGCTCCGTTACAGAACTGAAGAGAGCTCTCCAAGAAGCTTGGAACGGTTTGAGCAAACAACTCTTTCATTTTCTCATAGCAAGTATGGTAAATCGCTGTGCATTGTGCCTGGCTGTCAGAGGTGACCACATGCCTTATTAAACTGCAGCATCAGTATTTTATTTAATGTTTTCTTTCTTTTTTTCTTTAAAATGTGAATCCTTGCTATGCTCAGTTTTCTTTCAAACTGCTACTTTGGATAATAAAATTAATTATTATCATTCTTTTGATTCCTTGTCTTATAACCATTTTACACTCCCATATCACGTTTCCCGCCATTCTGGTTTACAGTTCCTTCTTTATTCACATAATTATCAATTATGCTTAACTTTTGGACATCAGTGTATATGAATAAAATCCATTCTGATGAACTTAATTTTGTTGAATATAGGATTTTTTAGCAATATTCTTTAACACGCAAAATTCTTTTAATACGAAAAAAATATTTCATTCCTCTCAGTTTCGTGTTAACCGATTTTCACTGTGTATTGAATTTTTTTAATGAAAAATATTTTTTGTGGTATAAAGTTAACTATTCATTAATGTGTGGCTGTAAAAATAAAAATTATAATTAAAAAACTAAGCTTTTTTATACGATTACTTCTTATATGTAAATGAATTTGTGGTCAGGCGTTCTCGTTGTTTATATGTGGTTGCTTTCATACCACAAAAACCTAAAGACTTTGTGCCATGATAGATTTGACGTGCATCAGCTCATCTACACGGTGGGTCCTCAGTGTAACTAGGTTTAAAAAATCAAATGAACAAAATCTTAAGAAGCATTGAATCCCTTTTGTTTGGGAGTGGGGTATAAATTTTGGAATATCTAAGTATTTTTTTTTAAATTTCTTAGTATAACTTTAATATGACTGTTTTTAAATATCAATATGCAATGAAAATCATTTGAAAAAACTTCAATTTGAGGAAAATATAATGAAATATGGAATTATAGAACTGGAAAAGCTTACATAATATTATACATATTTTTTACATCGTAATTCTCAAAAGTAGAAAAATCTCAATCATGATCTGGTAAAGAAATACATTCTAGAAAATAAATTTAAATACAAACGATAGTTTTGACAAGTATTCACGTTTTTATCATGAATCACGCAAATAGAAGAAAGTAATTTAGCAGAATGAATATGCAAAAGACTGCACATCCTGAATGGCAACATGTGCATAAGAAATTTGTTGATTCCTTGAAATCAATATTTTTGATTAAAAACCGTGGAATTGATCAATATTTGAAGAATAATTTTATAGAGCTTAGATAGAGATTTGATTTTCTTTATTCATTTGGTTCGTTTGTTGAAGATTCAAAGAACTTGGTAATAAATGGTGCCAGAAGTTCTAATACCGTTATAAAGGGGTTAAAATAATAAAAAAAACTTGAAGTACATTTAGTTTTAAATTTTATTTCAAAGTTTTAATGTACCTTTAAATTTAACACATTCTCTTTATTTTCAAAACAACACTTCACACAGCGAAAAAAATTTGTTTTGGTAATATTTTAAAAACTATTAACTCTGCTGAGAGAATGTAATTTACGAAATCAATCATTTTTCAGATGACTTCCGAAAATTAGAAAAAAAATTGTTCTATACAGGAAAAGAGTATTAATTGTATATATAAAAAATAACACTTTTTAAATATTAAGAGATTTTTTTTAACCCCTTACCTGCCTAAACTCAATTCTGGTACTTGCGTATCCATACCATTGAATAATTTTGTGAAATTAAAAGCGTCATTGAATGCCGCTGGATGCAGACAATAGAGGAAAACAAATTCCGTGCATGTTAAAACATAATACCAAAAAATCCGGCGTATAACGCGCACTTTTAACGCAAAAAATAAGATCGAAATTTAAGGGTGTGCGTTATACGCACTGAGTATCAAAACGATAGCTTTAAAAATAAGAAAAGAAATAAGCATAAAAAAATTACTTCTACACATATCAAAATACTGCTTATTTAAAAGAAGTGACATACCTTATGAACTTATGGAATTGTAATTCTAGAAGTATTGTATTTTTTTCTTAAGTTTCGAATAATACCTCAAATAAATTACTTCAAAACATAAGAGCATTCATTCTATACTAACATTTCAGATTCCTTCGTAAAAAAGGGGGTGCGAGTTATACGACGAACATACCGAAGAGATAATAAATGCAGCTTGAAAATATAGGTGTTCGTTATACGTCGTATTTTACGGTAACAATAACGATGACAACATTTGGCGACATCCTTTGATTTGGCGAAATTAGTTGATGCGGTGTAATACTTAAAAGCTCGAATTCTTTGTATAATAGTTAATATTAACAATACACTCTGAGATAAAGTCTTTGTTACTCGTACTTAAAGATATTTTAAAATATCCTCTTTTTTTTAAAATGCTTACAAAATTGAAGGAAAAAAAGGATTTCTTAGGAAAATTACCTCAGAATGTTTATTTTTCTCGTTTTTTTTATTCTTGTTAAAATACCCAGAGAGATTTTATCGAAAATTTTATACGGTAGGGATATATTTGGTAATATCGGACAATTAACATCAGTTTTTGATCCTCGGTATGTTATTAAACCGAATGAATTTAAAAACAGTATTGTCTTTATTTTTTGAGGATGTATGTCATGAAAAAATAATGCTGAAATTTTCCTGTATTACTTATTCACAGTGATATCAAACTTGTATAATAGAAGGCTTCTAATACTTTTGATAGTTTTAGGCTGTAGAGTTAAATATTTGAAATATTTGTTGGAAAAATTGGAATTTATTTATAAAAGAAGTTATTCTGGATTTTAGATGGTAATTGCATTTACTTACACATTTTTCAAAAGAAAATCTCGCGTGCATTTGAAATGCAGCTGTATTGCATTTAGAAACAATTCTAGAATATCTTGATAATTATGTGTCCGACTTGGTTCAAAGAGTGCATTTTAGGATGTTTGATGTTGTTTGGAGGACATTATAGGAAAAAGAAATATGATTATAAGGACTAATACATAAAACTAGAGAGTTTTTAGTTTTTTTATAGCATTTACTTTATCTAACTTATAAAAATATTTTTAATGTGTTTTTTGAAGAATGAAATTTTTACGATATTTTGTGTATGAAAAACGGGATATCTTCAAAATAATCCAATCACATTCAATGAAATTTATCACACATATGTTATCGGCCTTTCAGAGTGTAACAATCCGCCGGTTTTAAGACATCTACTTTTAATCATATTTTACAGCCATTTTTAGCGTAGAACATGCAGTAATTTTGATGAAAAATCATTAACATCAAACTTAAATGCTAATAAAATATTTATTTCTTAAAATATTTTTATCCTGAAGTTTGTGGCAATTCAGAAGGATCTAGATGTATATCAATGAAATTAAAATTGCATAATATGCAATTTATTTTTATTAATGGTGTTTTTCTTAACTTTAATAATTTTGATAAAATTTCATAAAAAATATTACTTTTTTCGAAAAAAAAGGGCGATACATGTTATTTATTTAATGATTATGACTTTTTAAGTCTATGTTCTTTAAAACAATAAATTTATTTTTAAAATCAATTTTTGAAAATTGGTCTTCGGTCCTAGTCCGATGCCTTAAAAGCTTAGTAATTAAAATACTAATTATCTACCTAACAGAACTTTGAGTATAACTTCTCAATGTACTATGAGAAAAAAATGTGTTTCTACTTCTACCTTACAATATAAATTTAAAAAATGCAATTGAAGTAAGTGCGATTGTATTTAAATTACATTTATGTGTTTATTTAATTTATTTCAATATTCAAGGATTGTTATTGAAATATAGTCCGGGAAGTTCTCAAAACCGTCGATAAAAACTTTCTTCTAGATCGTAAGAATTTTTATATCAACAATAAAAATGGCAAAACATTTCTTACATTGCTTTAATTTCTCAGCAGTATCCATAAAAACTGTATGAAAGAACAATTTCCTAAAATATGTATCACTGTATTTTATGTCTCGAGTTTATTCCAAACTTAAAAAAAAAAAAAACGAAAGAGACGGAAAAGACAAATGTGTATGTTTCTTTTTTTCGCTGTTTTAAAAATAAGCCGTAAAACCTTTCAAATTTCTTCGCTTTTAGTTAAAACAAAGAATAAAAAATATATATAAGTTAAAAAAATCTAGACCAAGATGGATCCTCGTAAAATATACGAATAGCGAAAAAAAAAATACCGTTTTAATGTTTGACATTTCTGTTCGGGATTTCCAATCGAATATATAGCTCTTTTAAAAAAAGAAACGCCGACAAAAAGTGACGTTTGATATTTTGTGTCGTTTCTTACATTTTTTTTTATTATTTATTTCTGTCTTTGGGATTTGGACAAAAAGGAATGTATAAAAATTTTTTTTAAAGGAATCTTTTAAAAAAATATTTTGTAATAAATACCGTCGCATCCTAGTTATTTTACGATGATGAATTGTAAATATTTTTGTTACAAAATTTAGCGTTTCCAATATTTTTTTGATATCTTTTTAATCAAGCTATGCGTATACATATTATATTTTATTAATATTAAATGCACGAATAAGAACTTGTCTGTTGTCTGTACGTATAATTGTTCTTCATCGTGATTATTTTATGTATAAATGTGTTTGGATAACTTTTAAAGATTTTTGCACAAATCATTTCTAATTTCTTTTCATCATAAATCGGTGTAAATGACATAAAACTACATTAATTAAATAAAAATGTATTAACAAATACTAGATTAAATTATCTACGTGTGAAAATTATCTGCGTATGATGATTTTTTTGTGGTTTTTCATATTTGTTTAGTAAATTATATGAGGAAAAAGTCAATTGTTAAGGACAATTTCTTTTATATATTAAAATAAAAAAGAAACAATCGAAAATTTATTAAAAAAAATACATAAAAGCGTAGCTCATTCTGAACAAAATGTTTATAAATGAATTTACTTTTGAGCATTTAATGTGTGTTACATGATTGTTCATTTTCAAAGTGATCTAAATATAAAAAAATATTAAAATTTTTACAAAAAATAGAACATTTTATTTAATCACCATAAAATACTTGGTATTTTTTATATAAATTGTACATTTTTAAATAATGTAATGGTTTAAAAAACAGCTTAAAACAATTCTATATTGCATCGAAAATTGGAAGAAATTCAGTTCATGATCTTCATTGATTTTTCAGCAATCCCTCTCTCCCCGTTTCAAATTTTCCGAAAAAATGTATTTTAAAATTGTTAATGGCCTGCTGGAAATGGTATCGATTCTTACTAAAAGAATTGTAACATTTGTACTAGTTAAAGCAGTGCTTCTCAGACTTTCAATATTTGTGACCCAATATTCATTCATAATTTTCTTCACCCCCCCTTCCATACAATAACAATGTATTGAAATCAATAGCAATATACTTTGACGTTGAAACTACGATACGATTTTAGCCTCTTCAAGTGCCCTCTGTGTATATAAACGTCTTGCTCAGCCAAAGCGTTCATTGCCAGGACGTATATATACGTCTTTCCGAAATGTGATCTTTTTTGTGCACTGCTATCCATAAAATTATTCCGAGGGTTTTGGAATGCAGTAAAAAGCGAAGAATTTGCTTATTTATTCCATTTCCTCCCCTATACATCACATACGCGTGCCTACGTGGAAACGGTGGCACTGGGGAGTGAATCGCGTAAATTTTAATCGGAAGTTAAGGGATTAATTATAAACCGTACAAATTAACGAGATAAACGTTAATTTTTGAATATAACTTTATATATAACAAGCCCATGGGGTCACTATTAATTATTAAATTTGCTCTTAGTTTTGTATTTTTAAAATAATTATAAAATACACTATGCAGTACTGATATATTTATGACTGTATTACAACATTTGCTACTTTTAGTAAATTAATATTTTTAAAAATAATTTTTTGTGTTTGACTTTTCAATATGCTTACGCTACCTTCGCAGAGTTATCACGACCCTCTAAGGGGCCACGCCTCACAGTTGGTGTTTTGATAAACCTAACAAATTGGCCTTTAAAATTAATCAGTGATTGTCAATTTTTGACGAATTAAGTGATTTTAAAACGTAAATGGATATCTTGGTTCTTATTTCTCTTAAAAAAAGTGAATGAGTTTAAAATATAATTAATTTATCTGTAATGCATTTTAAAACAATGTTCCGTTATAATTTATCATTTTTACTTACAGGTTTTGAATGTAATGCAGAAAATTTTATTTAAAAAATACTCTGAAACCGCGGAGGTCTAATTTATCATTAAATTCGAAGTTCTAATATTATTTTTGTCGTTTGAAATATAATATTATAATCATGAAATCTATTTTCCTGTAAATTTTCTCTGGAATTATTTATCTTTTTTCCCCCTGAAATATCAAACAGCTATTTGGGAAATTTGCCAATGAAAAATTTGTAACGGAATTAGAAATAATTAATTTACTAGCACATTTTGTTTCCATGGAGAATATGTTTCCTCCATTTTAATGTCAGAATTTTTATCTTGAAATTAAACACGAATTGTCATTCAAAGGCACACACAATGATAACAATTTCGAACATACAATCGTAGTTACTAGTTACCATTTTGAACAGAAATGTACAAGCTGCCAAATGAATTCTCAAAATTCGAAGTTTGCTTTTTTTATCCACTGAAAACTAATTAAGGAATATCTAATAATTTTTTAAAGTGTTGAACAATAATAATTTTTAACTTGAAATTCAAGAGTTAGAAGCTTACTACTTGAATTTAGTGATTTATAGAATGTGACTTTTGAGATAAATAAAGGTAGCGTGATATTTATTGATTTAAATATTTAGTTTATTTAAGTCACAGCTATTAATTACAGTATGTACAGTTATTAAAATATTGTTGAGATTATTAGACTTCAAATTCTGTTGTTTATGAGGGAGGAGGTTCTATCCATCTCTGCAAATGTTTCCAACCGTCTCCTCTCTCTGTCCTTTCTAGGGTGTTTTTTTGGAATGATAGTGGTCGGCACCTTTATCCCTGAGATACATCTGGTTCGTGGGTGGAGTAAGGGGTTCCACGTGGTGTCAAAGGTTGCCGGGTCATGTTGAAGACAATACCGTGCAATATTTTAAGGGTGCAAGTGTTTATTGAACATGGTGATCATATCCACAAAAAGAAGTAGATTTACAGCTAAGTAGCGGGGAGCGTTACAAGAGTACGTTACAAGAGTTATTGGAAACGAACTTCGTATCCTTGAGCCAAAGTCGGTGGACGCGGTCAACCATTGCGATTTTCCTAAATTTTTCTGCATCCCCCTCGCTCAAAATAATAATAATCCTCTGATATAAATAGCTGTTACGTGACCGCTTCGCTGGACGTTTTATGAAGTTTTGTAATTATACATTGCATAGAAAGTATTGTTCTAACAATAAACGTTCGACTGTATTGAAAAACATTCTTATGGCATTTATCCATTCATTTAAAAAGGATAGGACTTGAATTTCCAAAATGGAAGTATAATTATCTTTCACGCTCCTGTAATTATCTCACAAAATTAATTTCCATAAAAATAATTTCCATAATTTCTACTCAACAAAATAAACACGCTTGCCAAATTTCATGTCTTTCATTTCAAAGACAGGAAGTTTTATCTATAACCCACGACCTCTTAACCTTTCGCATTCTCCCCTTGGAAATCGATTTCCACAAAACCCGTTCTTCACGAATATTTAGTTAACATAAGATACATATTTGTGCTAAATTTCACGCCTGAAGATCTAACTGTTTAAAAACTGAAATTTTTTTTCAACAGCTATCCCTTCCTTTACACATTTTTGTTGTATCTTTTTTTCAACAAAAGAAATATGCTTTCCAAATTTCAAGTCAATGAGTAAATCAGTCACTTTTCTTCTTTATGCATATAGTAAAGGGTCGTGACACGTTAATTATCTATTACTCATCATCCATATTCTTTATCTATTTATTATTTGGTATCGGAATTTAAAAAATGAAAGTATTTTAAAGGAAAAGTCTTCAATGATATATATTTAGAGGCAATGGACTGAAGTAGGCGCATTATGAGCTATCCTAGAATTCTCCTTATTATATTCCATTATTTTCTTATAGCATTAAAAATGGAATTGATATAACTTTACCAATACTCAATTTGAAAGTGCTGCTTATAAAGGTAAAATAGGAGGTAATGCTCTTTGTGTTACACCAGGGGTCGGTAACATTTCACATGTAGTGTGCCAAATCAATCTATCCGTATGATTCCGCTTGTGCCACACAGAAGGACATTTTTGAAATATAATTTGATTCCTGTGATAATGTATGCAGAGATAGAGAACAGAGATCAATGATATGCATTACTAGCTGGTACACCCGTTCTTCGCACGGGTGAATTGAAAAATTAAATGATACACATTGAAGGATAAAGAAGATTTTAATGAGTTCCTTTTACGCGAATTGCAATTAAACACAAAAATAGCTTTTTGCGTATCTCAGCTGAACAACAACAACATATTTCTTAAATTTTGGGTCTGAAAGTTTAATAGCTGATAAAAAGGATTTTTTTTGTTTTAACCCGTAACTCTCTTGTGGGTTGATTTTTGAAAACATCGTCCTAAGCTAAGTTCTGCTCATCAAAAGTAACACGTTGTTACAAATTTTTTGTAATGAACGCTTAAAATAACGTAAATGATTTATATCTGGATGTATAATACGTTCATATTACTTTCTGTTGTATTTATTTTATGTTAAATTAATAATATTCGCAAGCAACGCCGTCCCTTACATTATAATGGCGATTCAATGGAAACATAACGAAATGTTGGTGAAAGAGCTAAGGTGGCATCATTTTTATCGACCACGTTGGTAACTTGGCGATTGATTTAACAGTGTAAAAGTCGTTTTGTGGTAGAGCCTCCTGGTGGGAAGCTGCAACAAATAGGATAGCACAAAAACCTTACCCACAGAAAAATACAAATACATGCCAATTTTTACTGTGATTGGTTGAACAATGTTTGAATGAAGCGAGGTAACATATACAAATATCCATTTACATGTTTATGTATATATATGTAATGAATTCTTCTAACTCTTTAACTTTACCCCATTAAATTATTTCCTAGTTCTTTCGCATAAGACCGTTATAACCTTAATCTAATTGCTCGCGCGCATTTGCATCCAATCATAACTCCTGTTACAAAAGAGTCGTACGACCTTCACCGCCAGTTTAAAAACTAGGAGCAGAAGGTTACGCGCGCTCTTGTCTCTTGTTATCATCATGAAGTCTGCTACAGCTAGTGTTTGTGTCTTGTTGTGTGTGTCTATTTGTGATTACGTACATCTATGTGTCTTCATGTTCAGTATTTAATAAAAAGGAATAGTTTTCCAAGACTGCCTCCTCCATAACAATGAAAATCCAACATCAACCGTCATAAATAGTAACCTTATACGGAAAAACCAACACTGGCCACTCTACAAAAAATCGAGACTTCGCCCAAAGTCGTCGTAATCTTTACTAAATCCGTCATCATCGTTATATATATATATATATATATATATATGTATGTATGTATAAACATTATAGGAGAACCTATCCAAACCGAATTTTTGCTATCATGTTGACAACTGATTGGACGGTACAGAAGTTGCTTTGCTGTAGCTCCACCTGGTGGGGAGCTGCAACAAAGAGGATAAAATAAAACCCTTCTCCATAACAAAATACATATTCATACCAATTTTCATTGTGATTGGTTGAACGGCGTTGAAAGGAAGCGATTTCATATATACAAACATCCATTTATATATATATATAGAGAGAGAAAGATTTAAAGTTTAATTATATATTTTTGTATCATTGAAATATATTTTTCAACATAAAAGTGAACAGCATAAAATATTACTATTTCTTTAACAAAAATTAGAAAAAAATTAAAGTTGTACATGTATTACGTATTTTTTTAAACATATTATATGTACAAATATATGTAGATAAAATGTTCATTAGAGTTAAATAAAAAGAAAATTAAAAACTTTAATGCTAACTTAGTGCTTGTGCCGCGGTACTTTCATTTCGCAAAATCAGAGGTATAATGTGTGACTTTCAATATGACACGATTTTGAGCATTCGTTTGTAAAACAACTTCTCTTTGCGGATTTAAAATATTTTTCATATGAGGAAAGTTTTTTTATTTAGATATGTAGAAACAAAAGCGGAAAGCAGAGTACATGCAACCCTCTCTCTCCAACAATTGCATTCAATAATTTGCAAAATAGTGGCAAATTAATATTTAAAATTTATCTTTCAGAGATTTTTTCATAATTTCGTAAATGTCAATAATTCTGAACATGTTTGTCAAGAAGGTCAATTACAATATTATCAACTTTCAACCACTCAAATGTTGACAAATTTGTAAAGTAGTGCAGAGTACCACTGATAATTGTTCCGTGTGCCATATGTGCGAAATGGGTTAAAAGTTTTCTCTTGTACAGACTCTGAAAGATCTCATGGAAAAATTGAAAAATATCCATCCTAAACTAAATCACTAATGCATTTCGATTAAGAATATAAAATCAGGTTTTTTTAAAACATTTGTAACTACATAGCCATTACTAAAGCGTAATATTTTCAAAAATTTGTAGAAACATTTGTGCAAAAATTAAGAACTGGATTCATAGGGTGATAATACGTTAACGATTGTATTTAAATCACTCAACCATGCGTTGGGCTTGAAGGAGGGGTGTTTAAAGTTTTGGAGGTCCATGACGTCAGTTTGATACATAAAGGGGGGTTGAGGTGATCGAAAGTTTAGGCACCGGTGCTATATGCGCTTTATCAAAAAGCCGAGTTTTGTCTATCCTTGAGGTAAGTTATTAAAAGTTTTGCAGTAGGTGGATTTCCAGGCAATTAACAGAAGAACACAAATAAAAAAATGATAGTTTAAAAATACTAAAAAACACACTTTTTATAATTAATTGAACTAAGCTGTAATTTAATCTTTTAGTCACCAAATATGGAAATGGGATCTGAAATGAGTCACCAGATGCGCTATCGGATCTGAAAATTGGAAATCGTTAATCCTGATGATCCTGATGAGGGCAATGGAACAAAATTATTAAATTATTGTACTGTCATCGGTCCTGGACAAGTGAGCAAAATTACGAATTAATCTGACCTTTTAAAGTGGGTAAAAATTAAGTTCAAAGATTCCGTTATATACAAGTAAAGCTTATAAAATGGTGTTAATTAAAAAAATGCCATTGATCCACAAAAAAATATTGTTCTAATCGAGATACATAATTACATAATTTGAAGTTTTTTGTTTCGTCAAACAAAAATTGCTGACAAAAATGATTTAGAGACTTTCATGTCACTTCGCATATCAAGGAATTCCGTATTAAGGTGTCATAATAAATTTTAAAAAATCAATAGAAAGTACATTAAGCTTTATTCCTTAAAATGTATGGATTTTTATTTTTAATAAATGAAGTTTAAAATTCACCGAGACATGGGACTTAACGGGGAAAATACAAAAACAAAAAAAAAATACACATAAGAATATTTAGCTTATATTGATGTATTGACATTACAAAAAGAAGTACATTTCTATTGCATAAATTTATCAGTACATGTAAGATTTAAACATTATTTGTTGCTCTTACTTTGTTAAAGGTATTCATATTGAAAAAAAAATTTCCGGAATGTATTTTTATTACTTTTTACATAAATAGTTGCAATTTGTAAGAACCGCCCGAATGAAACTGTATTCAGTCAGCACGCCAATGATGTGAAAATTTTGTCACAGACATAAAAATAAACTTTCTAAGATACCAGTTGCGTTGGCGGAATCGATAAAATAGCTTTGCTAAAAACATTCTGCAAAAAGGTTGCTTCATAAAGACATGAGAGGTTTTAAACATACTATGCATATCTACATCACTAAGGGTTATATATATTCAACGAAAAAATTAATATAAAACTATTTATTTCTGCTTACCAGTGACAGTTGATTTCTAATTTTTCAAATTTTGTGAAGCTTTCTTTATTAACGTGTTGTTAGGTAACTTTTGTCAGATCTCCATATTTGAGCTGCTAATTAAGTTTTACACTTATTATCTCCTATTTTTCATTACCAACAGCTGACGCAGATGCTTTTAATAATATTCGCTCGTTTGAAGACCCCGTATATTTCGTATATTTTTTATGAAAAAGATGGTAATATTAATTGTAAATGGAAAAAGATGAAAATTCAATGCATGGGAGTTGGAAAAATTAAATCAAAATTCATCAGTAGTATTTTATTAAAAAGGTCAAGTGTTTCCTTTCAGTTTATTAAATAAACTGAAATGTATGATTTTTTTTAAAAAAATGAAATTGTAGGTGCCTTTTTGTGCATGAGGTGTTATGTTATTTTAAATGCAAAGGTATTTGTATATTGACAACCAACAACACACACACGAGCCCTCTCATACATTAACAAGCAATGAGCTTACTTCATGACGGTCGCGTGATAAAGATAAACACGTGATCACCATTGAATTCAAAACAGACATCAGACTAATTTTACTTGTTCTATTTATTAAACTTAAATAAAATTAAAAAAAAAATAAATTTCAATTTCACAATTGGGTAATTATGTTCCAATGCTATAAATAAAAAATTTCTTCAACAGATTTTAAAATTAAAAAAATAAACTTATTTTATGCATATACTTTTAAATAAAATGTATTTTGTCTACCTGTGTGCGTTATTGTTGATGGCAAATTTGTATTTTTTATGATTAAGCTTCTGAAAAGATCAAAAGGTGACAAAAACAAACCGCATGATCTAATCAGCTGGAAACTCTGATTGATTTTACCGTGTCACTATGACGTCACATGAGGTTTTGAACTGATTGACTAAAAACACGTGATTATCATTATCATGTGACTATGACGTCACATGATTTGAGCCCATTAGTAAATCCACACAGATTTATGTGAAAACCATTATATATGAAATTTGAGGTTTATGCAAAGTCCCTACAGCAACTTAATTCTACATGTTAAGTGCAACTTTTAAAGGGGTTAATAAATAACTGCTAATACCTAACACATGTAACTTATAAATCCAATAAAATGTGTACCAAGATTTGATTACTTCTTAACGTTGTCTAATACAACCTCTGACAATAAAGTTCGGTGAATGAAGTCAGAATGGCGGATCTGGCAACACTGACGAAACAAAACGCTGCACATGCGTAGCGGTAGGTATTGACGCTCACCTGAACAACGGTGGGGAAAGATGGCCATTTGTGTTCCATGTAAGACTTGTTTTACAAAGTACTTGTTCAGTGCGTTGGTTCTTAACTGAGAACAGGAAAATTAAGGACAAAAGGTTGGTGGAAGGAGAAGAGAGGTGGGAAGCAACTGACCACCTCCAGGGTGTTCTCACTCAAAATTGGAGAGAAACCGAGCCAATCGTACTGTCACCTGTACCGTGCTTGAATTTAAAAGCTCGACAGGCGCACCTCTAGCCCTTTGCCGCGATGAAATCCTTAGACCTCGATCTTACACAGTCAGACAGATGGTATTATCAACAACATATATAGTACACGTTAAATTTATATATCAGCATCATTATTTTTTTTTGAAAGCATACATTCGTTTGGGCAGGTTATTATTCAAATGCCTTATTATTTTCTTATATTTTACTCATACATATATTTTATATTACATTCTTGCACAAGGATAAATAATTCATTTTTTTAACTTACCTAAAAACCAACAGTCTACGTTATATGAATATTAATGTTTATTTTATGTTCAAAGTAATATTCCAGTCATATTTCTCCGAATTCGTTCTTTGTTTTGTCTTCCGCCATTTTTCTTAAGAATCTGTTTGACATTCAAATCTTTATACGCTATTTCAAATGAAACTCGTTGCTGCAACACGCAAACTGTTGTAAAACATGGAAGGGTTTTGAAACCAAATATAGTTACAACTGAAAAAAACGCAATATACTTTTTGATCAAGTGGTGGACTGGAGCCGAATTTCTATCTTATAATGATATTTGTTTTACATAAATTTAGTTGCAATGTTCCAGTTCAGTCTCGATTTTTTTATTTTCAATTTTATGAAAAAAACTAGCTGGTACACTCGTTCTTTGCAAGGGCGAATTGAAAAATTAAACAATACAGATTGAAGGATAAATAAGTTTTTAATGGTTTAATTTTACATGAATTACAAATTAAACAAAAAAGTTTTTTGTATGCCTCAGCTGATTAAAAAAAACCATATTTCTTAAAATTATAAGGCCCGTAACTCTCTTGTGGGTCAATTTTTGAAAATACCTTCCTAAGCTAATCTCTGTTCAACAAAAGTAACACGTTATTACAAATTATGTATAATAAATGCTTAAAATAGCGTAAAAATTTTATATCTGGATGTGCAATATGTTAATATTATCTTCTCTTTTGTATTTATTTGATGTTAAAGTTATAATATTCACAAACAACGCCGTTCCTTGCATTATAACGGCGATTCAATGGAAACATAGCGAAATATTGATGATAGAGCCAATTTGGCATAATTTTTGACGACCACATTGACAACTTGGCGATTGATCGAACGGTCCAAACAAATGTTTTTGTGAAATAAAAAAAAATGAAATATCGTATATACAAGGGGTGATCAAATGAAAAGGTACGAAACGACACGGTGGGTACAAATATAGACTTTATTCAGAATATACACCATAGGCCTGAGCACAACGATCCCACTGATGAACAAGCCGCAGGATTCCTTGTTCCCAGAATTCCTGTGGCTGTGACGAGACCCAGTCCTTCACAGTGTCCTTGAGTACGTCGTCCGAGTTGAAGCGCTTTCCTTTCAGGTGTTTCTTCAGTGGACCAAACACATGGAAATCGCAGGGTGACATGTCCGGACTATAGGACGGATGGTCCAACGTCTCCCATTGGAACTTGTCCAGTTCCATTTGTGTGACTCTGGAGACGTGTGGACGTGCGTTATCATGGAGCAGAACCACACCCTCCGTGAGCAGCCCCGGTCTTTTGTTCTTGATGGACCTGCGTAGGCGTCGGAGTATCTCACAGTACACATCGGAGTTAATGCTTTTTCTGTGCTCGAGTAATTCTGTGCTCGCATCATTTGGACGCCGCTTTTTATAAGAGCCTTTGCTCTCTCCTGCGCATGCGGGCACCCGCGCATGATCCGATCCCAGTCAGAGTCTTTAATGGCATCCCGAGATGTCTCGCTACATTCTCCCTTGGCGGAATATGCAAATATTTAACTGTTTCAATTTTATGTCGTTTCGTACCTTTTCATTTGATCACCCCTTGTACTTCAACCTAAGCCGCAAAATATTTCCAGGATTAATAGTATAGAAAGTAGAGTGTGTGGTTTAGAATCGAAAACAAAACTTTGTTGGATGGGGGAAATTGAGTTTTTATCCCTTTCAACAGGAAAAATGTATCCGCCCATTCTGGCCACTTGTAACTATGACTTATCCCATTCAGCAAATTATCTTC
Source organism: Trichonephila clavata (assembly GCA_019973975.1). NCBI lineage: Eukaryota > Metazoa > Arthropoda > Arachnida > Araneae > Nephilidae > Trichonephila > Trichonephila clavata. The sequence goes on along the minus strand of BMAO01029489.1, from coordinate 20,943 downwards.
TGTAATCAGTCTATCCTAAACATGATTGTCAGGTCATATTTAGGAAAATATTTTGCATGTGCTTGTTTCAATAAACCTAAACAATCAAGACGAGTTCATCATGAGGCAATCATGAAAAGGAGGCAGTTTTATATGCAGAAAAATAACGAAACATTCAAAAAATGATTTTGTGTTATCTTTTACAGACGGTTCTTCTAATGAAACATTCTTGAATGGAGGTTCGCGGGGTGTTTGTGACCACTCCAAGTGATGCAAATAAATAACGAATAATCGGTGCTGGTGCTATTGTCTCTTGCTTCACTTGTGAACGGGCGATAATTGAGGCTCTTGATCTATGTACATGGGACTCCCTATTCTAGAACAGGCTTAAGGTTCTCGTCATTTTCTGTGGCTCAAAAGCAGCCCTCCAGGCAATTCTAAATGGAGGTTCATGGATTACTGAAGAGATTTGTTCTCGCCCTTTTAGATTACAAGAGTTAGATTAAAACTGCTTCCTCCAATGGTTACCTGCACATGTTGACATTACAGGCAAAGAAAATGTGGATAAACTGGCGAAAGAAGCTAGAAATCTTAATAATGACAAGTTTGTCAACGTTACTTCATTAGACGCAAATGCTGGCACAAATTTCAAATTGAGAGAGACAATTCCTGTAAAGCATCAAATCTGTAATATAAGTGAAGACCGCCTTATAACAAAGACTATTGCTAGGCAAAGAACAGATCATTACAGAGGAATGAAGTTTGATAGGGATCGTAGTAGAACTTATAGGAGTTGTGATAACTGTTTAGGTACCGAGCTAACACCTGCTCGTATTTTAATCTGTCCATCTATTCTTACTACCCTATAAGAAATAAGGGTCCTTTTCTCGTCAACAAACCTCTATGTGGACAATATTGCATAGACTGCCGGAGCAGTCATATGGGCCCATAGTACTGCCTGATTTGGTCCCGTCATAGATACGACATCATCATCATCATTAGGTAACAGAGCAGCGGCCGCTGAAAATTTGACACGGATGAAACAAATAAGCTTTGATGGTATAAGCAAAATGATATAATATTCTTCGTAAATGTTCAGTAATCTTTAATAATTCTTTAACATTCTTCTATAATGCATTCTTTTAAAAGATATTCCATTACAAATGCATTGGATAGCATGTACTAGCTTTGAGCTGGTACCAATTCCGAAGTTATCTGGGACATGGGAATGACGAATGATTTTCTAAACATGTTATTGACTGTTAGAGTAATTATAGGTTCATATATAGGTATTTGAAAGTTTTTAATACCGGTAAAATAAATTAATTTTTAACCTCTTATTATTTCTCATTTTTTAAAGAATTTCTTAAGTATCGGATATCAAAGAGTCTTATACACAATTTTTTCCCCTCAAAAACCTGTTGAGAATTGGGGGTGCGTCATAGATCGATGATATTTTTTCACAAAATCATTATAAGAATTAGGGGTGTAGCTTAGAATTAATGGCGGCTTAGATTCGAGTAAATACGGTATATACTAAAAGTGATCGTTCCAAATGTAATTATCCTCTCTTTGATAAAATTAGATTTTTTTAATTTGAAAGTGATGAATTATATCAATGCAAGCGTGCTAATTAAGCAAGTGTGTCCTATACAGTCATTGATGGAGATGGATTACATAAAACTGAAATATTTTAAACCAACCAGACAAAGAAAATGTATATTGATAAATTAAAGTTGACCTCGATAAACTTTGAACTTTTTGAACCTGTGACATAGTTCAGAATTAAATTGCAGTTTAAATTATTTGGTAATTCTTGTCTCACGATGACGAAAATTTATTAGTCAGATACGATTTAATTCTTGTTCAGTTTGAGCTTTTTTGAACTGCTTTTTGTCATTTAGAATGATTCAGTTACATTATGTTGATAATATTTCTACCAGCGAGTTCATTCCCTTGTTCGTTCTCATTTGCAACGATTAGTTTAGATAAATTAAAAATTGAAGAGTATATCATCTTAAGGTATACGACTACCCTCATATTGTGAATTTTGCCATAAATGGCCATTTTTTTATTTTATTTTATGGGCCATGTTATTAGCTTTTTAAAAATACCACATTTTTTATTTTCCCGTTCACTAGAACAAAATTACAAATGTTTTAGTAAAAGCAGATGCTATTACTTGAAGCAAGAAATGTCATACTTTAAAAACGCGTTTTACTCGAATGTGTTTTTTTTTTAAAAAGCTCAAACGGAGACAGCGATTGCTCAAAAGGATTTGAAAGAAATTAACTGAATTTTTTTTTGTGTATGCTCTGCATAATAGTAGAAGTATTTTAATTTTCAGATTTATCAATCACAGTTTTATTACAAAATTTACAGCCCCTTATGTGAATATAATCACTGTTTTTTAAGCAAGTCCATATAATAACAAAGATAAAGGGCTCCAGTTTTTGTAAAAATTAAAAAGTCTTATCCTGATGGTCATTTAAGAAATGAATAACATAGCAACACAGCAGAATTGAAGAATGGAAAGTTTGTTCATAAACTTTTGGTATAAAATGGGCCACGTTTGTGTTATTTTTTTGTCAAATTTGACCCTTTTAGTAATAATTATTTCTTTTTCTCTTCTTAGTTTCAGCATATTTTTCTTAAAATGTACTAAACAAATTTAAAAAACAACAAAAAAATCAACATATCTCCATTTATTAAAAAAAAGTTGCATAAGTAGTCGGATACCTTACGCCCTTCGTAGCGTATAGTTGGAAAAGAATAGTAGATTTCATTGAATTTAAGACGAGAATGAAGAATATAATACATTTTATTTTTTATCGTCGGTGAAGATGATTTAATTTTTAAAAAAAAGAATTTTAGATTTTTATAAATTTATAAGATCAAGCATTTATTTTCAGTTGAAACTTGATGAGAATAAATGCGTGACCAATAACTTGTATTGTTCTTTGCTCCAACACAGATTTACATTTATATATATTTTTAAAATGATAATTTTTGCGTAACATGATTAGTGTTGAAATAAACAGTTTTTGAATCTGTGGAGTGTGTTAGTGGAATACGCGACACACACTTATATATATCTATTCTAAAAAAATAAAAATATAAGTATAAAAGTAATTTTATCTAAACTAAAAAGTAATAGCCAAAATCTACTACGTTATAAATCGTTATAATCAACGCTGATTATTAATTTACAAAAGCACTTTTTAACTCTTATAACGTGTGTATTATACATATATATATAATCTCCATTATAAATACGGTAGAGCCAGTTTTTGTGCGGTCGTTTTTATGCGGTTTATTTTTGTGCGATTTTTTCTGTGTGACATTTTTTATGCGGTATATGAATTTTAACGGCTTTAGTGACACTTTAATGTTTTCTATCAATGTACCATTGGTGTATCGGAAATTGTAAGAAGAATTTTCGGAGAAATTAATTAATGAAAATAATATTTATTACAAAAATATTTCTTGAGTAAATTTTACGGTGCACTGCTATTTTCTAAATTAGCCTTTGATGTATAAAACTGTATGGAATTACGAAATGTATCATACTTTTTAAACCCTACTTAATTTTAGTGTAAGAAAATTTCGCATTTCAAAATATTTAAAAAATACTGAAATTTAAAAAAATAATTAAAACTTTAATTATTTTTATTTTTTAAAAATATAGTTTATAATTATATTTATATAAAAACATTTACAGTGTAATAAGGATATATTAAACTTTATAAATCAACTTATTGCTTGTAATTAGATCTAATATTTTAGAAAATATCATGCGCCACGTAAAAAATTTAATTAATATTTCTTCCAGAAATATCATATACTTATAGTTTTTAAAATTATGAGTATATTTTAAATATTTTACACTTTTTGAAGCCTTATTCCTTTATAAATATTGTGTAAAAGAACTGAATTAGTTAATTTTAACCTCAAAGAATTGTATATAATCAAAATTTGTTTATATTTTTAGCTCTCGAGGTAAAAGTTAACGCCCCTAAGACGCCTTAATTAAAGCATTAAAAACACGCACGCACTATATATATTTTCTATAATACCTTCTCAATTCCTTTTTCGCAACGAATATAGTAAGAAAAGGGAAAATTGTATATGTTTCTGAAAAAAAAATAAAAAAACTAACTAAAAATATATATATATTTTTTTCCCCTCGAAAAAGATCACTTAACACTATTCATTGATCATTCATAGGAAAATAAACGTATTTAGACTTTTCAGGATTATTTGCAATGATTTAGGAGAATCATGGCAAAAGAACATTACCATTATGGTAAACCAGTACAACTGATTGTTTTTGCTTCAAGAGTCCATTTGTTGCTCCATTGACTGCGAGTAAAGATTTTTTTTCCAGACTCTTAAAGCGCACAATTACAACTGATCTATAATCAACAAGAAGTAAAATATTTTTTTTTGGTGCTAAGCAAATGCTTATAACAGTAAACGGGTCATATCTAATAGATCTGTTAATAATAGGGTAGAATGAATTGGGATTTTCCATTTTGAGAAACCTCAAAAGAAATATGATACAGTAAAACATTTACGAAATCATTTTCTAAATAAACAAATGCTCGATATATTAAGCTGTTTTATAAAACAAAAGACAAATCATTCATTGTTTGTGACATTTGTCGTTGTTTAAGGTACCCGATCACTTGCGTGACAACATTTTTTTTGTTGTTTTTAGATTTATTTAGTAAATTTTACAAAAATATGCTTAAATTATTAATAAAATGGGAAAATATTTCTACAAATTTACAAAAAAATAACATAAACGGGGCCCATTCTGTACCAAACGTTTATAAACAAATTTTCAATTTTTCAATACTGACGTATTGCTATACTGTTCATTTTTTCAAAATGACCTTCAGGATAAGAGATATTTTAATTTTTGTACAAAAACTAGAGCTCCTTATCTCAGTTATTATATGAACTTGATGAAAAAACAGTGATTATATTCACATAAGGGACTGTAAACTTTGTAATAAAACAGTGACTGATAATCCTGAAGATTAAAACACTTATACTGTTATACGAGACATACAAAAAAATTCAGTCAATTATTTTCAGAACTTTTTGAGCAATCGGTGTCCCCCCTCCCGTTTGAGCCTTTAAAAAACCACATTTCTAGTAAAACGCGTTTTAAAGCATGGTATCTTGCTTAAAGTAATGGCATCTGCTTTTACTAAAACAGTTGTAGTTTTTGTTTTAGTGAACGGAAAATAATAAACTTGGTATTTTAATAAAGCTAATAATAACATGGCTTATAAAATAAAACCATAAAAGAATTTGGCAAATTTTGGCAAAATTCACAATTTTAGGATAGTCAGATATCTTAAGCTATTCTCAAAAAGTTTTTAAGAAATCTAAATGCCATTATATGTTTTTTATGTCCCCCCCCCCCAATGGGCTGCATATTAGTAACCAAGCCTATGCAGACACGGCAAATCCCCAAATGTGAGAACCATTTCAGTGGTAGCACCATCTAGTGGAGGATATCTCCACCAAATTTGGACAATTGAAATTAATTTAATTCAATCTCTCGTTGGGTGAGTGAGTCAATATTAACGTCGCACTGCTTCACGTGGGCTTTTGGTGACGGACCGCGTAATTTTGAAGAATGGTCAAGTGACGCAGACAACACCTGATTTGACACCCCTCTCCTAACTACCACACCAAAGGAAGAATATTTAACGTGCATCGGCCTCCTCTACACAGCGGGATTTCAGTGGCACCAGGACTCGAACTAACGACACTCTGGCCTCGAGTTCCTTACTTTTGAGGTATCTCAGCCACATTATTGTATCGAACGCTTATAATTGTGTTTTCTGTCTGATACGAGGATCAGTAAGCCATAGTCAATTAATATGTCTTATAATTTTGAACCCTCTCCCTCGATCGAATGACAAGGTCGAAATTTGAATTGACATTCTACTTTATATATCCTCTTTACAAGAACGTTATAACTTTGAACTGAAACATATGTAATGTATCCTCCCATCCAAATTAAGCGTATTTAGAATAAAATATATGCTGCTTGACTGAAAAACCGAAGGCTACGAACCCAATGCCTTGAGCATTCTGATGCTGTGGTTTTTAAATTCTACATCACAATTGCAGCAGACTACACTTAAGGAATGGATTTCCTGTGCATTGTCCAGGGACGTTTTAAGGCATGGGCCAACTAGACCCGAGCCCAGCGCCTTAGCCACAATAGGGGCCTCGTCTCGTACTCGACTGAACCTTAATAGGATCATAATTTGAATAATTTAAATGGTCAAATGTTATTTCCAATTGCATTCTCTGAATAACTGGCAATATCGGACAGTATGTCAACTGGCTACATGTGATGACCGTCGTCCACGTACAGGCCTAGGCCTACCACCGTAACCATCCTTACTCATTCAGTCAAAAAGCAGCAATCGGTCCAGCCGGTTTGTTTGATTGTAAGTTATGCACATTTATCTGTTTCGGGATTTTTTTATAAGAGTATCTGATAACGTATGCTATGTACTGTCTACTTTTAAGGGTCATGGGTGGGGCTTATGTTTGTGTAGGGGCCCAGGGCCTGCCCTTTAATGTCCCTGGAGTTGTCTTTACAACTCCAACAAAATGGCTGACTAGAATAAAATCCTTTGTTTGAAGGAATACCGAATATTATTCCCCAAGGGGGACGGCAAGTTAAAGACTAGGCCCTCTAGAAGGTTGCCATTCTTTAAATCGGCCCACACCAAAAATCTTCTGTAACAGCTCGCATTGTTTTCTTTACTTAGATATCCAGAGAACAATAGCTAAAGTTATTATTCATCTATGAAGTAAACCAACAAAGAAAACTGTATCGTTGGATTTTTGGAAAGTCTTAACCACACAAATCCGTTCAACACACTGAAGCGTTAGAATGAAAAAGTAACCGAATTAGCAAGAGGCATTGTTGAACCATGACGCCACTGGAGACCCTCTGTGTAAAGAAACTGATGCAAAATAAACATATCGTGGCTTGAAGTCCTCACGTTGGCGTGATTTGTAAATATGAGAATGGGTCGCCAGCTCAGGTCTTATCCTCATAATTTGGCCATGAATTAAAATTTCGTGGTTCGTCGTCGATAGCCCTTGCATTGCCTATGAATGTTACGTTAATAAAGACCCATTCACTTGGAAAGGAAAGATTGATATGTTAGACGAGCGTGCACCCAAAAGTGGCCGTATTTAGACCATTATCATTGTTAGAACTGTCAAAGGATATTTAATTGATGAATACGACTAGCGTCGAAACTTCAGCATCATTGGGCAATGCATACTATAATGAGAGCAAGAAGTGGTGAGTTTTTCTTAAAATATTTTTTTTTCAAATTAATACTGTAAATAAGTAAATGCAAATAGCATTATGGCTGTCATTCATTTATTTCACTCTTTCCCATTTAAACCCATCCTATAAATTACAAGATTCATTTATGACCTATGATCTTCTGTTTACTCTCACAATCTATTCGATTTAAAATTCGAATTATTAACCCGGGAGCGGGCGCGCGGGGCACAGAGTCACCCCGGGCTCCCGTAATCTTTAATTCAGGGAAAACTATTTATTTGTTACCAACTGTTTTGACAGTATCCAAATATATGACAGTTTTTTTGGGGACTGAAATTTATTTGTCAAATATCTCCATCTTTTTGTGAATGGCAAACGTTTTTTTCACAAAAAATCTAAAGGTACTTGCTTTGACCGAGTTCCCCTCGTGACCACATTATTTCCAAAATGTTTTCTATGAAAATGCTACATTTCCCCTCCGTGGTCGTTGCACGACTTATTATGATTTAGAAATGTAAATAAGCGGAATATAAAAAATGAAATCACCATCTGATCTCTATGGAAGGAAGTTGGAACTGATCAAGCAAGGAAAGAACCCACTGAATTAATGGACATTAATCATATAGCGAAAGTAAATTTGAGAAAAGCGATGAACATCAAACGTTTGAGTCGAAAGAAAAGTTTTCAAATTCTGCCTAAAAAATCCATCAAGAAAGATATGAAGCCACATAGGTACGCAAAACACACTGCGCTCCGTCAAAAAGGCCCAGCTCAGAAAAAAAATCAACATACTATTAGAAATAATCTAAGGACAATAAAACTACAACAACTGGAACAAAATATGACAGTTTTGCCTGTAAATTTCATTCCTGTAATGTTAGCAAAATTTGTCTGTTAATTTTGTCATTTTAGTTCAGTTTGATTGGATTTTTTTATTAAATTAACAAAGAAAAATTGGAAAGTCCTTAAAGGTAGGCAAGTTTTAGAGAAAGTATTTTCTCTAAAATAAATTATTCACTCGAATTACGATTTTTATTGAGTATAGTAAAAATAATTATAAAAAAGGATTCGGGTAGAGCTCAGTCATCCCTCGCCACCATTAACGTTCGTATCGGGTGCGCGCCTGCTTCCGGGTTAATGTGTCAGTTGTGTTATTTCACAGTAAATCATTAAACGGTTTGACTTGACCCTGACCCTGACCTAGAGGTCATGGTGACGAATTTATAGGCGGCAACATTTAATTTGAATTTCATTGGTGCATTGTGATAATTAATAGGCATACTGAGTGGAAGTAGTCTACTAAATGTCCTCACACGATGTGGCTTGGAAATAAGAAAAAGGAGGGACCACCGTATGTGCAATTCCTCGTTCCTTGAGTGCAATTCAAATTTCAAACCTCACCTTTAAATACATTTGTATATGTTCTAATATGGCACTAATTCAAACTAACTAAAACACATTTTCTATCAATATCTTCTTCAGTTTAAAGTATTTCTTACCTTTTTGATGTTAAATTCTAGTTGGAGAAACCTATTAGTGAAACACACAAAAAGAGGCTTAAATATCAATCAATGTCCAGTGGCAGGGTGGTAGAGTATCGCACTTCCACATCACAAGTCCGGGGCTCTATCCTCGGTCTGGGCAAGGTCGACTCAGCCTTTCATCCTTCAGTGGGTCCATAAATTAAGTAACAAGCTTGCTTAGGAACAAAACACCGGGAGTTTCGCTTCAGGCTAACCACCTGATCGGACATCTGTTCATGCATTTCAGCGCACAATGGTCACGTATACTGAGATGGGCACAGTAGGCCTTGTTGGGGCCTCATGGGCTGTTGCACCACTGAGTCAAGTTTAAATGTCAATCAATATATTCTAGTCTACGTTTTTCGTTTCACCCATTATATCTTTTGAGAGTGAGTGAGAGTTTATTAATGTCTCTATGAAGCAATACGAAGGCTATTGGAGATGAACCTCGGTGAAGTGACGAGGAAGACACCTGTGAGTTGACACCCTTCAGCAAACAACCACACCACCAAATGGAAGGACGTTGAGCCTCGACAATTTTAACGTGTATCAGCCCCCTCTGCACGTCGAGTCTTCAGTAGTACCAGCACTTGAACCCGCAAAACACCGGCCACGATTTCGGCGCTATAACTACTAGGCTACCCACTCTTTGAAACAAGATTATTTTCAATAAAGAAAAGAAAAAACACATTCATAAAGTGAACAAAATGTTTAATAAAATAAAACTTCCATGAGACTCTAATATATATGACCTCACTAACCAATATAATCAGTTTTTCTTCTGAAGAAACGTTACTATAAACAACCTATATAACGTCTAAAGAACATCCCCACAGAAATATTGGGGATATTCAAAGGCAAACTAAATAAAAATGGTTACCAACTCGTTTCATGGTAGAGCAGATAGGATTTATCGAGATGTGGGGGGTACAGATCGTTTCGATTTCAAGCTTCGATAAGCATCTGATCGGAAAGCAATGCGGCTTTATTTTTGTACCAAAGCTGGTTATATTCGGATTAGTTCATGTGGCGGGGAAATTCCAAGAATCTTGTAGCGAAAAGATTTCTCTCTTAATCTCGATTTCACACGCCAACAATTAAGATTTTGAACGCAGAAGAAATTCTACGCGAGTTTAGTTGTTTTAGACTTATTCTCAGTTATTGGATTAATTGTAATTAATAAATTGATTACTCTGTTTGTTAAGCTGTAAAATGTAATTCCTTGGGTTTTAATCGTGATTTGTGTATTTAAGTTTAAATTAAAGTGTAAAAGAAAATAGTGTTGATGTTTTTATTTAGAAGTTAATGTTAGAAAAGAACCAAAGTCTATTTTCAAACAGTGAGTGAGTGAATATTAACGTCCCACTGTTCAGCTACACGAGGGCTTTTGGGGACGATCCGCGTAATTTTGAACCATGGCCAAGTGACGCGGACCACACCTGAGCTGGCACCCCCCTCTCCTAACTACCACATCAACGGGAGGACGTTTGAGCTCTCGACAGATTTTACGTGCATCGCACCCCTACACGGCGGGCCTTCAGTGGTACTAGGATCGAACTCATGACATACTAGCCACGATCAGATGCCTAGACCACTCGGCTACCGCGGCCACTCTATTTTCAAATAAGAATAGCAATTATTTATATTTAGTCTATTCATATCTCTTAGAACACAGAAAGCATTAAGACAATGGACATGGTAACTTTGAATTGTCATCAGATTAGGCGAAGACTATATTTTAACAAGAATTTGCCTCACCAAAATTAAACAAGTAATATTGAGAGAATTCAAAATATATGTATTTGGAATATCAACATTTGAGATGCATTTTTAAAGGAAAAACAGATAGTGGGAAAATATTGTGAAATTTATTGTATATGAGCACGTGAAATGCTGCAAAATATTGTAGAATGGATTTATAGACAAGCGAAATTTTAATACTGTATACTACTTATAATAATGTTTTAAATGAAATGATCTAAAAAGTTTTTATATACAAGGTGATTTGCTGACAGATCGATAAACTGGTAGGGCGTGTAAGGGGTACATAGATGTCTCAGAATTACATAGGCTGACTGAATATTAACGTCGCACTGATTAGCAACACGAGGGCTTTTGGCGACGGTCGCGTAATTTTGAACCATGGTCAAGTGACGCGGACGACACTACACCTGATCTGTCACCCCCCTCTTCTATCTACCACACCACACCAACGGGAGGACGTTTGAGCTCTCCACAGATTTAACGTGCATCGCCCCCTACACGGCGGATCTTTAGTGGTACTGGGATAGAACTCATGACACGCTATCCATGATCCGATGCCTAGACCACTCGGCCACCGCGGCCTCAGAATTACATAGGAATGTAAGGTCACGAGAATGATGCAAAGAAAAAAGAAATAAAAATCTAAAAAACACCATTTTATTGTTAATCGAACTAAGTTGTAACTTAATCTTTCAGTCGCCAAATTTGGAAATGGGATCTGAACTTAGTCGCGGGATGGGATATGGAAATGGGAAATCCTTAATCCTAATGATCCTGATCAGGACAATGGAACCAATTTATTAAATTATTGTATTGTGATCGGTCCTGGACAGGTGTGAAACTTTTCGAATTAATCTGACGCTATAATGTGGGTAAAAATTGAGTTCAAAGATTCTGTTATGTACAAGTAAAGCTCATAAAAGGGTGTTAAAAAGAACAGAAATATCAACATATTAATAGGACAGAAAACATTTTACTGAAAAAGGTGTACTACAACAGGGGCTCGAAAAACGGATAAAAGTCGTCTGGTAGGCCTGACAGTGACGTTGTATGAAATTCCGTGTGTTCTGGAAGGTTCCTGGCATGTCACGGTATCCTCTCGGCAGCAACAGATATTCGAGATTTTAGTTCGGCCAAAAGAACTGGCATCTAGTACACCAAATCTTAATGTGAACCTAGAAGAAGTTTATGCCCTTTGAACACTTGTTGTAGCCCAACATCTCAATAAAATGTTTTCGGTATCATTAATATATTAGTGGTTCTGTTGTTTTTGTCTGCTTCTTTGTACCATAGCTCGCACAACTACGGTATTGGCAACCCTGCCTTCCTATGCGATTCCCAGTTCTCTCTGTACCCCCTATCCACCCAACTCTGTCGGTCGGGTAATGAATGAACCTGTATATAGGAGAAAAGCGAATCATTCACCCACCCACTCATTCATTCATACATTGTACAGAACTACAAACAAAATTATTAGAACGACAGATTTGAAATTTGGCAGGCATGTTCACTCTGTTGAGCCGACATCCGCTAAGAACATGATTTATCGGAAACTGATGCTCTATGTCAGAAGAAGGAAGGATGCCGGGTTGTAACAAAATTAAAAACTCACATTTTTTTACTATTAAACCTATAGATTTGAAATTAATCAACCAAAATCAATCTTTTAAAAAGTATTATTAATTATTTGATTCATATTTCAAAATGGTGGGGAAATAGTACATTAGTTACAAAACTACTCAGAGGCCGCGGTAGCCTAGTGGTGAAGTTATCGGATCGTGTTTGGCGTGTCATGGGTTCGATCCCGTCACCGCTAAAGACCCGTCGTGTAGGGGGCATGCACGTTAAATCTGTTGAGAGCTCAAACATCCTCCCTTTGGTGTGGTGTGGTACTTAGGAGAGGGGTGCCAGCTCAGGTGTCGTCCATGTCACTTGACCATTTTTCAAAATTACGCGATCCGTCGCCAAAATCTCTCGTGTAGCTGAACAGTGCGACGCTAATGTTCCCTCTCACTCACTACAAAATTACTTAAAAAGTACTTACTGAAAAGTGCTAATATTTATAAAATACCTTTTAAGTGATCTTATGTTACCAAATTTTATATATCATAGATATTATGTACCTAGTAAAAATATACAGGAATCATGCTTAAAACAATAAAAAAGCGCAAATAAAACAAATGATACATAATCTTGTAATAAGTCTAAGTTGAATTTTTTTTTGTATACATAATACCAAACTCATTGTGCAAGTTTCAATAGTGCATTTTAGATTAGAATTGTGTATATTAAAGAACAGAGGGTAACTAAGTTTATGTATGCATGATATGGGATTGAAATTTATATACCTTCTATAATAATTATCCTTTAATTTGCATTTACTTATATTCACGAATTGCCGGTGGGGTGGTGTAGTTGGTTAGGCGCTGGTTTTGTACGCCCAAGTACGCGATTCGACTCAGGCCCAAGTTGGTGGATTTCCATGATGTAAAAAATTGACAGTGTCCGAGTCGTATGACTTTGTGGTATTCTAAACATCCTTATAGTGCCTGTTTGGCTTAGATGATTTCGGCAAAATTAAATTTCTAAAATAATTTCGCATCGTCAGAGCTCAGGTGCCTCCCGCTGGGGAAGAAAATGGAGCGTCAAAATTGCATTGTGGCAATTGGTATTCCAACTATATGATGCCGCACTAAAACGTGACACCAGTTTCCGGAGAATGTATTCGGTCTGCAATGGGAATAAGCAGCCGTAGCTCCGTTTGGAAGGAAAAAAATTCACGGATTATATAACATTATTATAAAAATCTTAATTTATTTAAATTCTGTATTCGTATGCTTAATATAATCATTAACTATAAAATATGCTGAACATTTACGAGAAGTTAAAAAATTTAACTTAAAGAATTCCTCAACTATAATTTCTACGTAATGAAAAAAAAAAAGGCTGGAAAATACTAATTTCCTTAAATATATTTGAATTTTTATAATTTTACACTGCAAAAATAAAGATATGCAATTACTTCGCTTGAAAAAAATTATGATGGCAAAAATATAACTGATAGTAAGCTTTAAGTTTGAAAATTGCAATTTTTTAAGAAAATCTTTAAGACGAGTTAATCCTTAAGAACAAAATAGACTAAAGTTTTGTGAGATAATACGTTAATATCTGTTAGTATATGTATCTATATTTTCCTTCCCCCCCCCTAAATCCTGTCAAATAGGAAATCATAATATGTTAAAAAATCAAGTGAAAGTATGAATTTTTATTTAAACTGGGGGGAAAAAACACCTTAAACACATTTCAGCCAATATTTTCAATTAAAAAAATTTTTTACTTAATGAGAAAATAATGAAATTACCAAGTAAAAATATTCTTCGATAAGTTAAGAGTATTGATTAATTTAAGTAAAGAATTTCAGCACAGAAGATAATATTTTAATTTACGGATAATTTTAATCTTTTTGTGATTTTCTAAATCTAATTACTCTTTTAAAGTATTTTATAAATAATTTTCATTAAAAGCGTAATTTAGCTTTTTTTCTGACAAAGTATATGTAATTCCTGTAAAATGAATTATATTATTTTTATTTAAGTTTTCTGGCTTATTCGTAACTTGAATTAACAGCATTATTTTTACTTTTAAATAAAAAATATTATTTTTTGAATTTTTTTTTAAAAAAATGATTATTCTTAGAGCATTTTTTTTTATCATTTTTTTACAGAACAGCAAATCTTACGAATTATATATGTTACCGGCAAAGTATGAAATGCCGGCATTCTATGGAATGCCTAGTCATTCTATAAGATGCCGGACGTTTTTAGGCAAAGTATGAAATATGAGATTTATTACATACTTTGCCTAGGCATTGTGTAGAATGCCTAGGCATTGTATAGAATGCCTAAAGCTATTTAGGCAAAGTATGAAAAAAGGTCATGATAAGGAAATTATATCAATGACTTAGATTCCTAAAAGTACAAATGTTACTCTGACAAAATAATGAGACTGACATTAAAAAAATTATTGCTAAATTGTGATTTCGCATATATTTGTACTGGAATTCCTTCAGTAGTTCCAAGTTGATAGAAACCATCCTATTTCTCACTCATTACAAGTGCCAATATATTGGCATTCGGAAAAAAAATCAAAGTTTTGTACTAAAAATACCTTTTTTTAAAAAATAATTTAATGTTTTTTCTGGAAAGTTTCACGTAGGTGGATGTACAGTTCAATCTAATAACGTGTAACATTTTTGTATTTGGTTGAAAGTTCTTTCAGAATTCTATCACATCCCCAGAATCCGGAATTTTGCTTTGGGCAAATTAAATTCCTAGAACAAGTTCACATCATCAAACTAGGTGTTAAAATTTCCGTTAGCAATCGGTATCGCCTACATGGTGCCGCACTAAAAAGGGATGCCAGCACCTGGGAATGTATTAGGTCTGAAAATGGTAAAAATATCAATCTGCAGCTCCATTGGGGAGAAAAAGAATCTGTGACACGGTGTAGCAGTTCTTCCCAACTGTTTTCTCTTCTCGGATATTTCAACGTTTGATAATTTTACGGCAGCCCACTGAGGGTGGGACGTTGATTATTTATATTTTAAATTGCTTTGATTTTATTATTTAATTGTATTTAAACATGCCTTCAGAGTAAAATTCAGTTGCACCAAAAAATAGTTATAAAATGATTTTACATAAAATATGACTTTCCAAGGAAAGTCACACAAACACCCCAGTAAATATAATGGAAATAATTTAATGCTCTTTGAGTGGCCTGATACCCTTTGGGGTATCAGGCCACTAAGGGTTGGAGGCCACTGTTTTATGGTACTGACGCCTTCTTTAACAGTTTAAATGAGTTTAATTTTACTTTCCGCAGACATCACATCATAGCTATTCAGCAACCAATAGTCCATGGGTTCCTTCTTATAGTCATTTTAGCATTTTTTTATATCTGTTATTAACTTCTAGTAAGTATTTTCAGTTAAAAAAAACCTTTTTGGAGCATCAAATCGAATTTTGGGCATTTAGCCGTTGAATAGTTGTTTTATGTCTATGAACCATGGGTCGGCAAACTTTTAGCTGTTGCCTGTCAAACCAATCTACCAAAATGATTCATCGAACCACACAGTAGAGCATTTGTGAAACATTTCAAAAATTTACAAATTTGTTGAGTAGTGCAAAGTGCAACTGAGAATTGTACCACGTGCCAAATGTGGCACGTGTGACATAGGTTGCCAACCCCTGCTATAGACCATGGCACCTTCTCTAACATTATAGCTTGCTCCTCCATTTTCAGGTAGCACAGGAAAAAACCATTTTTTTGTTGAACAAGTTTAAGTAAAATTGAGTATTTTGACATTTCCGAGCAAACAGCAATGTACAACTAACAGATTCTGAGCCTGAGACACGCGTTACAAGTTTTATGTCTTGCCAATTGACAATATTCGAAATGAATCTGAGATGTATTTCATACTTTGCCGGTTTCTCATTAGGCATTCTATAGAATGCCTAGGCAATGTGTGAAATAGGAATCATTTCATACATTGCCGACTAGATTTAGGCATTGTATAGAATGCCCGATTTCATACTTTGCCGGTAACATATAAACAAATATTTTGGTAACAATTATAAATTTCTTTTTTGTACACCTACATATGAGCATGTACAATTGTTAATACATGTTATTTATTTACGTTTGCAGACGTGAAATGCAAGCATTATTATACACTTGACTAGGACAAAATACTGAAAATTATTTTTATTTACTTTTTTAAGAAACTTAACTCTTTAAATCAGCAATTCTGAAATTGTGGGTGAACCCCCTAGGAAGGGTCCCTATGTGGGGGATACGAGCTTATCGAAAAATCGAAAATAAAAGATTATTTAAGAAAAATTTATGAATTTACTGAAAGGAATCAAACCGAAATACATTAAGAAATTATAAAAACTAAAATACGCATTTACACTGATATAATACTCTTATAAATGTAGACAGAAAAAGTAACACGTAATGATTAAAAACTTAAAAGTAACGTATACAAAATGTAATATTTAATTTGATAGTTTGTACGGTTTAAATTTAAGGTTGTATATTTTGGCTTTATCGTCAAAGATAGAGCATCATTATTGCATTCAATATATTGTTAATATATAAAGGCACTAGAAAATAATGATTGAAAATTGGGTCGCAAACATTGATAGTATGAGGAGCACTGCCTTAAATGGTCAATTTTTATTGGCCAAAATGTTAAAAAAGCACCTTTTTTATTGCATAAAACTAAGCATAATACTTAACATAGTGCTAAAATGGAAGGATTTTGTTTTTATTTTAAAGTTTTAACACTATTTTTATTTTAAAATTGTGTAATACAAAACCCCCTAAATATGTGCTTTTATAAGTATATACTGTGCATGCCATGAAGAATGTTTCATAAAAGAATTTCTTTCATGCTTACAAAAAAAATTCATGTCCGTACCTCTTTTCAGACGGTTGAGGATTTTGAGTGTGTGTGCATATATATGCACACACAATTTGCAGCATGGTTTAATGCTAAATTTACATTGCAATGGGGAGAGTGATAATATCAATTATTTTGGATTATTTTTTCCATTTTCATTTCTTCTCGAGCAAGCAATTACACATTAACTTGCCAATCCCTGTTCTTTATCGAATACCCCTTCAAGAATTTAAATTCCAGCCTTCAAAGAAAAATTCCTGTATTCGTTACACAGAAAATCCCAGAAGAGAAGTATTTCACTACCATGGACAAACTGCATCTCTTAAGAAAACACACTTACTAATAATCTCACTAGAGCATTGCTTCAAAAACTTTTAATATTTGCGACCCAATATTCAATCAAAACTTTCATTGCGTCACTCTCCATACAATAACACAATGTATTGAATTCAATAATACTATACTTTGATGCTAAGGCTACAATACGACTTAAACCTCTTAAGTGCTACCGGCGTATATAAAAGTCTCGCTCAGTTAGAGTATTATTTTCCCCTGGCGTACATATCCTTTTGACCAAAGTATGATCTTTTCTAAGCACTGCTATCCATAAAATTATTCAGAAGGCTGTAGAATGCAATAAAAGAATCTTGACAGTGTTTGAGAAGATGTACTTACTTCAGATGATTTGCTTATTTATTTCTTTTCTTCATCTCCCCTCCCCCCATACATCACACGCACACCTACGTAGAAAACGGTGGCATTGTGGAACGAATCGCGTAACTTTTAAACGGTGGGAAAAAGATTAATTATAAATCATACAAATTATCAAGATAAGTATTAATTTCCGTGTATGATTTTATATAAGATAAAACCATGGGTCAACTGGTAATTATTATACTTGGTCTTAACTTAGTATTGTTAAATTAATTATAAAATATATTGTGCAGTACTATGCATTTAGAAGTGTATTATATCATTGTAAATGCGTATTTTATTTTTTATTGTCAGAATGTATTTTGTTCACTTTCAGTAAATTAGTAAGTTTTTAAAAAATAATCTTTTGATTTCGACTTTTCAAATATGCTCGTGCCCCCCTCGTAGAGCTATCACGCCCCCCCCCCCCAGTTTGAGAAACGCTACACTAGGAGAATTAAAAATTTGGGCAAATCAAAGATAAAAAGAAGAAATATCAACACCCATATAGCTTATGGACAAATCTGTTGCGACCATCTTTCGGTAGTCCTTATAGTGTACGGACAAACCAGTTAAGGATTAGAGATGGAATTTGTACCTTTGATTAATACTATATAAAAATATTGCAAAATAACTTCTTTCAAATATACACATATAGATTGGGAGACTATAATTTTAGCTGAATCTGTTAATGTATATGTTACGGTGAAACACCGAAATCTGGAGAATGTCAACATTCACCGGTGAATGTCAACAAACACATAGTTGCTTGGTGTATGTCGGAAATATTTGCTAAATTCCCTTATTTCTGACTTTCACCGGTGAATGTCGACATTCACCATGCACTAATGGGGAATGCTGAACATGTCCGAGATTTATATTTTTTTTCTCCGTAATTCAGTCGCGATAAATTTTTCGCCTCTCTTTCTGAGAGGAATAACTATAAACTTAAAACACACAGTACTTTCAAAATGAGAAAGGAAAATTATAGAAGTTAAAAAATTACTTAATTATACAGTACATTCAAAATGAAAAAGGAAAATATTAGAAGTAAAAAACTTACTTAATTATACAGTACGTTCTAAATGAGAAAATAAAATAATAGTAATAAAAAACTTACTAAATTATGTGAATCAAATCTTATTTATTGCAACATCTTAAACTATTATGACACTTTGAATTGCTCAAGAGGCCCTTGCTTTTACAACTGCATTTATTTGTGGAACACTTCCTTTTGCAATGACAGCGTGTATAGCCTTGCCCACAGCTTCTCGAATTAGCTGCAGCTGCATCTCTCAGCGAAATTTCTTGAAAAGAAATATTATCTATGGAAAGGAGCTTTTCTTTACAAATTTCGAACTGATTACGTGTATAGAGCTGCTTGAGGGTACCATTTTCATTCGCAGGTTTACAGAAGTCGGAGTCTTCTATTCCAACAACAACCGCTAACACATTTCGGTTATCTGTAAAACCACGGTCGACATCAGGGACCGTGAAAGAGATTCAAGTTCCTCTCTTTTCGACCTCCACCAAAGCATATCTGTGATTGTCGACATACACCGGTGAGGGTCCAAATGTACAAGAATGTAATGAAATATTCGATCTTTCACCGACGTATTTGGTGTTTGTTGACATTCACTAGTGAATGTCGACATTCTGTGATTTCGGTTTTTCACGGTAACATATACACTGGTTTCCAAAAGTTAAGCATAAATCGTAAAATGCGAAAAACATGGAGTAAATATTCGTAAAATTATTCCAATTTTCTTTAGGATATTAATTAGGTGAAGAAGAAACATTTGGTTTATGCAAAATTTTAAGTCGACTACGTCCTGAGCGAAAGACCGGCGCATGTTGGAACACGGAGAAACCGATTCACGCAGCATAGGCAGTTCAGACAAGTTTCGTGCAACTGCTGTGCGAAGGAACGTTGTTAACCATCAAACAAGGTGAATGATGGCACACAGACGTCAATTGGACATGTTTACGAAAGGAAGAATCGTTGGAATGCTGGAATCCTCACGATCACAAACCGAAGTGTCTCAAATTCTGAATGTGGAACAGTCTGTGATCTCAAGACTGGGGCAGAGTTTTCAAAGAATGGGAGATGTTACCCGACAACCAGTATCAGATCGACCAAGAGTCACAACCCCTCGCCAAAACCGATATCTGGTAATAAGTGCGCGACGTCAGAGGGGCAGTACTGCCAGAGCACTAGGTCCGGCGCTCACAGGCCACACGAATACGAATTTCAAGAGAAACTGTTTACAGGGCACTCAATCATGCTGGCCTGTATGCCAGAAGACCAGCAGTTTGCATTCCTCTCACGTCTGCACATAAACGCGCTCGTTTGAACTGGAGTTTGAAATATCAACATTGGAGTGTGGAAGAGTGGGCCAATGTGATGTTCAGTGTCGAGTCCCGGTTTAGTCTGAGTAGTGATTCTCGGCGGGTAACGATATGGAGAACGTGTAACACGTTTTGAACCAAGAAACATAACGGAAAGACATTTTCTATCAAGGGGAGTAATGGTAATGTGCAGGCATCATGATGGACGGCCGCACAGATCTCCATTTCTTTGACACGGGGTCTGTGACTGCTCAAAGATACAGAGACAAAGTTCTTGAGCCTTATGTTCGCTTGTTTCGAGGTGCTCTCGGTCCTGACTTCATATTCATGGATGATAATGCGCCATGTCATCGAGCTGTGCTGATTGATGACTTCCTTGAAACGGAAAACATCCAGCGCATGACGTGGTCTGTGAAATCCCATGATTTAAATCCTATCGAGCATGTATGGGATATGTTTAGGAGACAAATTGCAGTCCTTTCGCACCCACCAAGCTCCGTTACAGAACTGAAGAGAGCTCTCCAAGAATCTTGGAACCGTTTGAGCCCACAACTCATTTTATCATCTCATAGCAAGTATGGTAAATCACTGTGCAGCGTGCCTGGCTGTCAGAGGTGACCACACGCTTATTAAACTGCAGCATCAGTATTTTATTTATTGTTTTCTTTCATTTTTTCTTTAAAGTGTGAATCCTTGCTATGCTCAGTTTTCTTTCAAACTGCTACTTTGGATAATAAAATTAATTATTATCATTCTTTTGATTTGCTTCCTTATTTTATAACCATTTTACACTCGTAATATCACGTTTCCGCCATTCTGATTTACAGTTCCTT
>BMAO01029488.1:0-22485 GCA_019973975.1 Trichonephila clavata | reverse complement strand
TTTTTTGTTTCTTTAAATATGTAACATTGTACATTTTACAACAATCATACATTTCAGTTTGTTTGTTATAAATAGTACTTTAACCTACACCTACTAGTGTAAGGCTTAGTTTCTAATTATTTCAAAGTTTTTTCTTTAATTTTTATTACACTATTATGTGGAAATTTTCTGTTGTATGGGAAGGTTGGATCACGCAAAGCAAGCTTAACCCTTTTTCACTGTCCTAAACCAGTGACGCTCTAGAAAACACAATAGTTTTCCATTTTGGTCTATTGACTTTTTATGTGTCTAATTATATTTTGACGAGTTTTTTACGTTTTAAAATCCATTTTCATCCATTCTTAGCTTTGTAGGAATTGCAATTTGTCTTTTATTATTTTATTTTACTATCCTATAGATTATATATATAATCAAAATTTCTCTGCAAGAGAGAGATGAATAAACATGATTAAAACTGAAAAGAATTGAAATTGCAAGATAACAAGACAATAGAATTTAAAAGGAGATCTGAAAAATTAAAATAGCAGAGTTAAATATAAAATGTAAAAGAATGGATGCTACAGTATTATCAACATTGCTGACTTAGGACAGCTTATATATAAAAATCTAGCTTTGTTACTTAATAGTTTAGTCATATATATATATGTGTGTGTGTGTGTGTGACTAAACTATTAACTAACAAAGTTAGAAGATAGAAACCAGATTTTAATACACATAACTATAAAAAATGGTGGAAATGTATATGTACAAGATTTAAATAAACGTATGCATAGCAGGAACTAAGTTAGAACTTAAAAATAGAAGATACCAAACGAGTCAATGAATTAAATGGAGACACATTATGATTTCTAAAGCTGTTGCTGAATTAGAACCAGCAAATTAGGGTTAAGTTACTTTACGGATCCACCATCCCCTAACAGCAGAAATTTTCACAGTCAAAATTTCTCTACAAGAGAGAGATGAATAAACATGATGTAAAGAATTGAAATTGCAAGACCAATAGATTTTAAATGCAAATATGAAAAATTAAAATAACAGAGTTAAATATAAAAGCATGGATGCTACAGTACTATAAACATTGCTGACTTGGGACAGCTAATATATATAATAGTAAGGTATATAAAAGTGGGGTTGAACATGTTTTTGTGGCAGTCAACTTTCCCCCTTTGCGCTAATAATACTGAGCAAAAACCATTTGAAAATAATAGATAGAAAATCTGAAGAAAAAGTAGTATGTAAAAAGTATGTGAGAAAAAGGTAACTTACCTAAAAATTACATCCAAAAAGGCAGAGCCGCGCTAAATCTGAGTACAATAAACAAGTTTTTGCCAGATTTTGGACCCAAATGCAAATTCAAAGCATACAAATGGCTGAAAATTAGTACTTAGCAAAAATATGAAAAGAATAGAAATAATAAATTAAGAATTGTAAACATACTACCCTTATCTTAGGGACACTAAGATTATACATAATTTAAAAATTATAAAAAATTAAAAAAAAATTAAGAGAAAAGTAATTTGATCTAAAATTAGAATTTGGAGGCAAATATAATTATATGAAGAAATAAAAAATTTCAAATAACCTCTAATATACTATTCAGAATTTCTTTATTCAAATATCTATTAATAAAATTAATTGGGTATTTTTGAATTTAACAGTATGAAGTAAAATGTTTATAGTTTTTTATTTTTTCTGATTTATTGAAACTGGAAATTTATTGCATTGCGTGTAATTAATAACAATATTTCTGAATATATAAATGTGTACATGACTCTCCCAATGTGATACTTTTATAATATTGAAATTAAAGTCTTTTCGTTTATCATAAATATTAGTAATTATTTTACTAACTTTTAGTTTAATTTCTGTATCAAGAAAATTTGCTTCATATTGTTACTATTTGTCTGTATCAAATTAAGATATTGTGGATAAAATTATTGTTCGGTAAAAGTTGTCTTCCTTGCCAAAATTGATTATATCATCTATATATCGAAAAATATAATATTCTGAGTTGTCAATGAAACTATTTTCAAATTAATATAAATATAAATTGGCAAGACTGTTGCTAGTTGGGCCACCTTGTGGCAAGCCTTATGATATACATTGTTCTCTTTTAGAACTAACCTAAGTAGAGAGCCAAATCTATCATAATTTACACATTTTAATTAAATTATCTTTGTAATTTTACAAGTATTATAATTATATCATGAATATTAATAGAGTTAAAAAAATCTTCAAAATCTAAACTATATACTGAAAAATTTCTTTATCTTTAATTTATTCAATGAGTTCTTTACTATTTTTAAGTATGGTTGAGGATTTAAGATTATTTATTGTATCTTGTAATATTTCATGGAGAATTTTGCCTGATTTGCTGATATATGTATTAAAACCATTTAACTGTTCTAAACTTGACTGGGGGTTTTTATGAAATTTCGGAGTAAGAAATAAATGTGGAAATTTAAAATTATAATTAATTTGTATTTTTAATTGTTTATTAAAACCCAAATTTCGATTATTTATTTCTCTAACAGAAATTGATAATAAAAGCTGTATTATTTTCAAAATGTTTGTGGAGCAATAAACTATAATAGTATTTACATATATTAATAGCTTAATACCTCAGATTCTTGTAAGTTTTGTTATTATCCAATCTTAGTAAGATATTCTTTGCAACATTTTTTTATACATGTATTATATATATATATATATATCAGGTAATTTTAACACTAAGAGAGAATTGAGTACCCTTTACGATCAAACGTCAAGCAATAAAAATATAGAAGATCTCTTTTTACATTAAAAAAAAAGAGAAAACCCGACTAATTTATGTAGGAATGTTAGAATCACGAGTTTTAGTGAAGGAAACTAGTATTTATTTTAGAAATGACATTAGTGTCTCAGGGAAAAGTTTCATTTGTTCCGTAAAGCACGCTTAAGATATTAAAATATTCTATCAATCGCGAATAGATCTTTGAAAGAGTCCCGAATAAATTTTTTCAAAATATTGTTGCGCTTTGATTAGGGTATACGTAATTATGATTTAGATAAAAGTATGCAAGATTAGAATTTAAATGAGTATTAAAATTTCCTCTCATTATGAAAAACGTATGCAGGGCCGGGAAAAATAACCCACATACCTCTGCTAAAGCACGCAACTAAGTTGGGCAAGCAAAGCTATTTTTATTGGAAAGCATATCAAAATATATACACAACTACTGTAATAATAATAGTGGAAACTATTTATAGTATGCGAAACTATTTACAGCGAAGGTAGCGAATGGCAGCTCCTTCTACCTTCTATATGGTGTAAATAGTGGTGGCGCCATATCCCCCCCTCTGGGGAGAAAATAGGTTTAGTTTGAAAAAAAAAAGTTTATTTTGATCAACGAGTCCTAAAGACCCGAGTATTGATTGTGATCAGCGAGGCCTGAAGAGTAGGGGATCTGGTTGCCTGAAAAGTTGGCGGAAGTGGAGATCCGGGCGCCTGAATGAAGCATCAACGTGTTGTCAGCACAGGAGGCAAGTAGAGAGATTAAAAAAAGCATCCAGGGCAAATGAAGGTAGACGGGCATCCGATAACAGATTCAGCGTCAGAACAGTGGCATAAAAGGCAGGCAGCGAGATCCGGTAGTAGTACAGTCACAGCAAAGACAATTCATTGACATCCGGTAGTATCCCAACCACAGCAAAGGCACGGTAGGCCTCGGTCCCGATTATGTGGCGACAGGCGAGACTCCAGGTCCCCATTTAGTGTGACAGGGGAGACTCCAGGTCCCCATTTAGTGGTGACAGGGGAGACTCCGGGTCCCCATTAGGTGGAGGACGTTACCCCACATACTTAGCTAAATCACGCAATTAAGTTTGACAAGCAAAGTTATCAGCATTGGAAATCATATCAAAATATATATACAACGACTGTAATAATAACTTATAGTATGCGAACAATTTACAGCGAAGGTAGAGAATGGTAGCGCCGCCTATATGGCGTGAAAGAGTGGTAGAGCCACTTCTTCATAACTCAGTTTAATTCTTCAAGAGGATATAATAGGTTTTCAATTTTGAAAAGTGAACAGTTTCAGTATTTAGTTGAAGCTTTTGCCTAGGTTATTTTATAATTCATTGCAGAAACTTTCTGTACTGCTCCATAGGGACCTGAAAAAACTGGCGGCAGTCTCTTACGATTTGTGTGTGTATGTAATTGAATCCCTCCATGAATGTCGTCATGTTTAGAAGGAGAATCAATTATATGAGCATCATATTTGGTTTTTTATTTATCATGGTACAATTTGCATTGTCTTTTGTTTACTTTCCGGCATATTTATCATATTCTGGCATATATGATAAACTGTCCAATAACAAATATGCAGGAGGAAATTTTGTGACTGAATGCAGTGTTCATTTATTCTCTGTGATTACATGCTCTATCAGTTTAGTCTAACGAATTTTGGTAGGAGAAGAATTAGCTTTGCTTTTTTTTAAAGGTTGGTTACAATTGACTGATTAGTATGTTTATATATACTATTAGTTTGTGGATAGTGATAAGTTGTTAATAAGTGTTTGATACTCTAATTACTAAGAAAGTGTTTAAATTTAGATGAGGTAGAATCGTTATTTTTACCAGTTTACAATTTAGTTGGTAGTTGAATTTGGAAAATTTGTTTTAGGTAATTCTGTTGTTTCACTTTTGGAAGCGAAATACCTCACTTAACGAGTTGATTGATCAGTTACCAAGACTAGATATTTTTATTTGGGTTTTAGTAGTTAAATCCTCCATGGTCTCAGCAAAAGATACATATGTGAGAGGCACCGCTTGCTAAAGATCAAATCTCTTTTACCTTTTTTTTTTTTGGGCTTAACTGACATACATCCCAATGTTTGGCAAATGCTAAAATATCCAGATTAATGTAATACCAATAGTATTGAAGAGTAAAAAAAAATTCAACTTTTGAGTACATGTATGTCCAAATTGCTCATGAGCATTTTTTAAAATTTTTCGCTTCACAGAAAAGATACAAATGTTTTAAACAAAATTTTCTTTTTAAGAACAATAATATCATTAATATTTTTATATTTAAGAATTATTTAGACTGTCTAAATTTTGAAGTACCTGATCTCGACTTCTTCAACTAATGTACTGGGCGTTAGATATATTAAGCAATAATGATGTCTTGACAGTGGCGTAACGTACACCCTGCATTGCGGGGGGAAGGGACTCTAAGCGGCTCAAAAATTTATTGATGCTAAATCCTTAATTGGGGTTAAGGCCCATAACCTAAGTTTGTAGGGGGCCCTAATATTCTCCCTTACGCCACTGTATCTTGATAAAGTATGTGCTTCAATATCTGCTGTCCCCTTCAAACATTTAATTTCATGATCAAACATGGTTAGTTTTAAAGACCAAAGAAGAGAAAAACCTACCTCTTCAATGTTTCACATTTTTATGCCTAATGAGGGCTGCATTATCAGTATGGATTACAAATTTTTTAAGTGTAAATAGTAAAAGAATTTCTCAAGAGCATCCACTCAGGGTTAGCATTCCAATCCTATGATAGAATAATTGTTTTAAGGGGGCATAATACCTTTGACCCTTCTGAAAATCGAATTTTCAAAAAACATTTTAAGAAATTAATATATATTATTAAGTACGTTTTAAAGAAAACGTCTTCGAAATCTGACAATAATTACGCTCTCAGCACTAAAAAATGTAAGTGTCAATAAATTCTTGACCCTTAGAAACATGTAAAGAAATGGATCTTTCGTTAGGTTCTGTTTGGAAGTTTTTGATTTGTTATTTGTTTCATTAGTATTTCGCACATAGAAGCAACATAAGGTCTGTTGGTGACTCACCTCTTACTTTTAAATCCCGGTCAAGTGATGAGGTTGACAACACAATTTTACAGATAAGAATTACTGACCAAAAATACCAACATCTTACAAAACAAAAATTGATGTTGGTCTAAAATGAAGCAGCATTGATAGTTGATGATGGACTAGCTAATCGCCTAGATATTATGAAAATTCCGGGTTTACAAATAAATATTTTTCTGATATTTCTGATTTTCAGGATTGGAAATTGTCTATACCTTTCACAAGAAAGGCTCCTAAGACACTAAGAGTGAGATTTATTTTGATGAAAAAAAAATTAAAATTTAATCTTTAAACTTGATTTTTTCAGTTTCTAAATTTCCCACTTTTCCACAAGGTTTAAAAAAAAGTATCGGTTGCAAAGCTACAATATTTTATATGCATAATGTACTTGTAGATCTGCATTCTGTATGCCATAATATTTAGGATTGGTTCAATACAATTTATTTTGTAATGTTGTAAATACTAAAAAAATAATGATTTTAAATATTTCAATTTATTTTCATTAAAAAAAAAAAACTAAAATATGATTTAAATTTAAAATTGGAAGTATACACAATACAGTCATTCTTAAGCTTTCATTTTATATAAAAATACAGGATATATCTTTAGTCTTTCAAAAGTTATCTTGTGGGTAACAGAAAGAAACCTATTTAGTTTTCTTTATTTTTGTATTCACACTTTATGCTATTTAAAAAAATACAATAATTCTATAGTAATATTTTTTCTTTTATTTTAAGATATCCGACTACTCGCGACAACTTTTAAAAAAAAAAATGGAGATGTGGAGATTTTTTGTGGTTTTTAGATTTGTTTAGTATATTTAAAGAAAAATATGCTAAAATTTAGAGGAGTAAAAGAAATAAAAATGAAATGGGAAAAATTGGGAAATAATTACAAAAAAATAACATATGTAAATGGGGTCCATTCTGTACCAAAAGTTTATGAACAAATTTTAAATTTTTAGTTCTGATGTGTTGCTATGTTATTCATTTTTGAAATGAGCTTCAGGATAAGAGATATTATTTTTACAAAAATTAAAGCACTTTATCTTAGTTATTGTATGAAATTGCTGAAAAAAGCATATATTCACAGAAGGGTCTGTAAATTTTGTAATAAAATAGTGATTGATAAGTCTGAAGGTTAAAACAATTCTACTATTACACAGAGCATACACAAAAAAATTTCAGTTAATTAATTTCAAAACTTTTTCAGCAATCACTGTCCCCGTTTGAGCATTTTCAAAAAAACAAACACATTTCGAGTAAAACGCGTTTTAAAGCATGGCATATCTTGCTTTAAGTAATATTATCTGCTTTTACGAAACCACTTGTTGTGTTTGTTCTAGTGAACGGAAAAAAATAAAGTTGGTATTTGTATAAAGCTAATAAGATGGCCTATAAAATAAAATCATAAAAAAATTTGCGAATTTTTGGCAAATGCACAATTTTAGTGTAGTCAGATACCTTAAACTTTGTACTTTGCTGCAGGAACTGTAAGAAACTCATATTATAGAAGAATTGAGTGGTTTATGAGGAATCGGGAAAAGTACGTCAAAATGTGCAATATCAAGACTCCACAAGGTACTACCCCCCTTAATAACTACACGAGTTTCTAGATCGGCAACCATATGATTCAGCGTGCCACACATTTGGACATGTTTGAAGCATTCCGTTTCCTCTGCTAACGTATGCAGAGTTGAAGAATGTAGGTCAATAATATAGATTTAAGTTTTATTTTATATTAATTTGGCATCATTCATAGATATGTCTTAACATAATAAACAGCATAAAATACATTTATTTCTTCACAAATATTTAACAAAAATTTAAATTGTACATATATTTAGCTGTTTTGAGCATATTTATTAAAATAAAAAAAATAGACAACATAAAATATGAGTATTTCCTTTCATGATAGTTTAATAAAAATATAAATAAAAATTTTAAAATGAACCTAATGCTTGTCCTCACCGTTCTTTTTTCATGTAATAAAATTCAGGTGTATAATTTGTGTCTTTCAATTTGACACTATTCTGAGTATTCAGATGTTAAACACACACTCACATCTTTGAGGACTCGAAATAATTTTCGTTCGAGCAAAGATTTTTTTACTTAGATATATAGAACCCAAAGCGGAAAGCAGAGTACGTGCAATTTTCTCTCTTCGAACAATCAAAACTCCAGCGTTGACATTCAATAATTTACAAAATAGCTGTAAATTTATCGTTAGTGTTAACTTTCAGATTTTTTTGGTTATTCTGTAAATGACTGTAATGTTTGCAGATGTTTGTCAAATATGGTTTATTACAAATTTATTAACTTCCATCCTCTCAAATATGGCAAATTTGTAGAGTAGTACTGAGTGCAACATGTGGCAAGCTTGCTGTATGTTGCCGACCTAGAACAACTACTGGGTGAAGATTCTTAGACTATCAGACTATTTTAAAACTGTCCAAATTGCTATTTGAGAAGCAAGACAATGTATGAAAAGATATTTTAGGGAAATATAATTTTAATACAGATTTAGTTACAATTTTAGTTTTAAGAGTTGGAATACTCTTTGGCATTCTGCTGTCAAATGTCAATGTTTATCCTTTTTTTAACAGCTGATTCAAAGGTTCCTTTATCTTAGCATACAAATCAATGAATTTGTTATTAACATTTTCTAAACCAAGAAACCCTGAAGTTGCTTAATATTTTAGTAGTTTGTATTCTTTTTAATACTCTCAATATTACGATTGTCAGGTGTGATGCAATCTTTGAATTCATATCCTAAAAAGTTGATGCTATCTTCGGGAAAACACGTTTATAAAATTTTTCGACACAAATTTTGAATATTTTCTGTAAATCTATAATGTTCCGTTAAGGAAATAAAAAAATATCACTTATATCATTAAAATAATGATATGCAAAATTTGAACAATTGTGTTTATTTAAAATTTTACGAATGTTTCGATTAAATATTGCAGGAGCATAACGAAACCCAAAATGCAGAACTCAAAATTCACATGAACCTTCATTTGAAGTAAAATCTCAATTTTTCTTTGTCTTTTACATGAAGAGAAATATGTCAATATCTTGATGCAAGATTAAAGTTAAATATTTTTAAGGTTTAACTAATTTATTTAATAGTCAATGCATAATTTTGATTTTTGTTTTTCAGCTCTCTTGCAAACCAAAGTGACAGCAGAGGAGTAACAACTGATAGATTCTGTAATTAATCCTACAGCCAATAAATTTATTTATCACAACATTTTCAGTAGCTGAAGCTATGTAAGCCCTTTAGGAAGCTTGTAGACCTAGGGGGCTCTATTCTATTTCTTTTACCTAATCAAATTTAAATATAACGTTGTCATGGACTTGATTGACTTTGACAAGCCCTAGATGTTGTTTTCGTAAATTAAGTTTAAACAGAGGGGATCCTGTGTCAATAACATTGTCAGGTACAGTTTGTGAAATAGGTACATGCTCCAAGTTTGCAGGGCCTTGTTAAGTGGAAATGTATTTGAACTCTAATAATTGTCAATAAATTGGGACAGAGGCCACTGTAGAAGGGTTTTGTCGTCAAATGGGAATTTGTGAAGAATTAACTGAGTTTCCTGTGAACTGGGGAACTGAGTTAGTTGTAATGGATAAGTTATCTAAAAATAGGGCGAACTAAAGTTGTCTAAGAGGACATATTTGAGTATAATCATATACATAAGGAATAAATACCTTGTTTAGTGCAAATACGGCATGGAGAAGATGGTATTCTATTTTTAAAATATATACATATTATGACTGAGCCTAAACCCTCGATTCACAAAAGTATAGGCATGAGGATTGGGAAAATAATTTGACCGAGACATTGAAAATTTTTAAATGTATGACCTGAAAGGTTTGTATTATCGAAGAACAATAGTGTTTTTTGTCTAGCACTGAAATTGAGTCTGTTAATCATTGATACCTAATTATGCCTGGCTGGGCTCTGTTTAAAACAGGAGTTTTCAATTTTTAATAACCTTGTTGCCACTATGGCCTAAAATCAAAAATCTCTATATACTTTTCTCTATATTATTATAAATTTGCATTTGTTACTAAGCTTTTAATGTAATATTTTAAAACGAACATATTTATACCTCATGACTTATTATATCTGTATTCAATCTAAGTAATTATTTAGTGAAAAATTCATGGAAATTATATTTTAAAATTGTTAAAATTAATGAATGTTTTTATTTTAGATGGGCACTATTCATTTGAATAGTGGAATCCCTCAACGAAGAAGAAATGTAAGTATCTTAATTAAAATTGCATGATTTAACTATCAAATATAACTTGATTCAATTATTGCCTTCAAAATTTTAGACTCGAGTTTTGTTTTGATTGTGTGTGTGATTTGATTTTAAAATTCAATAACAAATATGCCCAAAATTAATAAATATTATATTGTAAATGATTTTATAACATGCATACCTTACTTCTCTTTCTCACTCTCTAATGTTTTTTAGTTCTTAAAAGAAACTTTCTTAAGTAATAAATTTGATATTTATGTCGTTAAACATAAATAATATTATACCAATCCATCCATTATTTTCTTCTCTCTCACTCTCAAATATTATATAAGTTCTTAAAAGAAACTTTCTTAAGTAATAAATTTGATATATATGTCGTTAAACATAAATAATATTATACCATTCCATCATTATTTTCTTCTCTCTCACTCTCAAATGTTATATAAGTTCTTAAAAGAAACTTTCATAAGTAATAAATTTGATATATATGTCGTTAAACATAAATAATATTATACCAATCCATCATTATTTTCTTCTCTCTCACTCTCAAATGTTATATAAGTTCTTAAAAGAAACTTTCTTAAGTAATAAATTTGATATATATGTCGTTAAACATAAATAATATTATACCAATCCATCATTATTTTCTTCTCTCTCACTCTCAAATGTTATATAAGTTCTTAAAAGAAACTTTCTTAAGTAATAAATTTGATATATATGTCGTTAAAGATAAATAATATTATACCATTCCATCATTATTTTCTTCTCTCTCACTCTCAAATGTTATATAAGTTCTTAAAAGAAACTTTCATAAGTAATAAATTTGATATATATGTCGTTAAACATAAATAATATTATACCAATCCATCATTATTTTCTTCTCTCTCACTCTCAAATGTTATATAAGTTCTTAAAAGAAACTTTCTTAAGTAATAAATTTGATATATATGTCGTTAAACATAAATAATATTATACCAATCCATCATTATTTTCTTCTCTCTCACTCTCAAATGTTATATAAGTTCTTAAAAGAAACTTTCTTAAGTAATAAATTTGATATATATGTCGTTAAACATAAATAATATTATACCATTCCATCATTATTTTCTTCTCTCTCACTCTCAAATGTTATATAAGTTCTTAAAAGAAACTTTCTTAAGTAATAAATTTGATATATATGTCGTTAAACATAAATAATATTATACCAATCCATCATTATTTTCTTCTCTCACTCTCAAATGTTATATAAGTTCTTAAAAGAAACTTTCTTAAGTAATAAATTTGATATATATGTCGTTAAACATAAATAATATTATACCAATCCATCATTATTTTCTAACTTTAAGTAAATAATTAATTTAAAAAATATTGCACAGTAGCAGTATAAAGTAAAACAATAAAGACACAGTAAGATATGTACATTAATAAGGACCAGGATTGACATGCAGGATTAAACACTGTTTAAAGACACAATCTTTTATTGAGTTTGATAATATAATTGGGCAAAAATGAGAATTAAAATAAGAAAGAGCCATTCAGATCATAGCATTCGTTAAATGTAAAACGAATAAGATTAATTTGTGTTTCATCTATAATTACAGATTCTGATAATTTCAAAGCAGTAATCTACTTATACCACAACATCCATCCTGAATAGAAATTATAGTGCCAGCCAATTAGACCAAAATAAGCCATTTCTTTAATGAAATCTCTTATGATATCCGAACACGCGTTCGGAGTACTTTTTAACAAAATAACCTACTAAAACATTAAAAATGTTCTTTTAGGACTCAATACCAATAAATATTACTATATTTAACTATCAAAATTTAAAATAAATTACCTGAATTTTACAAAACTCACAATTATATGTGAAATTTTTAGCAATATTTTTGAAAAACTTCAAAGCAGTTAGAGAAATAAGTAATAAACATATATTAGTAAAAGTATTACTAAAACAAATTAGATGCATTTATCTAGAAAATGTACTAAATAAAATTTTTAGAGCTGATTGAGTAAACATTATAAGAAATGTTAATTTTTTTTATGAGACTATTATTTAAATAACAAGCCATAACACAAAAAGTAGTCGTGCAATAAGAAATATTTTAGTACATTCTCTAGAAAATAACACAAACATCAGGTTCAAAAATTTTATAGAAATACATTCGTAATATTTTGAGTTATCAGACTCGCCATGATAGATTTTGAGCAATTTAAATGGCCAAATCTGGTAGATAAAACCCCCACTTCCGGTTTTATAAAATTGATTGTAACTTGGCCTCTAGGTAGTGTAGAACAAAACAAAGTATGTTTCGTAAAGTCAAAAGAAAACTCTATTCATTAAAATAAAAAACAAAAATATATGTCTTGACTGAATTTGGTCATTTTCTACGTGTTCGGATACCTTAAGATAATCAGTAAGATATTATGTGTAGAAATATATAAAGACTATCTAATACAATTAAAAAAAGATAAAGAAAAAAGAAATATTGTGCAATGTTGAAAAAACTGGTCCCAGATTAAAAAATTTTCAAAACAAAATAAACAAACCGGCATGTAAAAATAAATATAGTGAATAAAAATTCAGGCTGTTTTCGCCATATGTACGACAGTATGCACTTAATTTGGAGCACATTTTGCCTAAAACGCCTAAATTTTTATAAAAATTCGTGACATTGTAACTCATGCATATGTTTATAATATAGTGTTTTTAAAATTTCAAAATATTTCATAAATAATCAGTTTTTCCTTTTAATATGTAAAAGGATAGCTCATTTAGCATTATGGTATAGGAGAAAAAAAATGTGAAACACATTTTATAAAAGAAAAAAATGTGTCAACTCGGATATAAATTAGTAGTATGATAAAATAAGTGATTCTCTACAGGATAGTGAAGCCAAAATATAATATTAATGTTTGAGTACTTTTATTTATAAAACAATATTCCGAATTTTGGTCCTATTCCTAACATTAGCAGAAGACAGCCGAACACAAAATTTAAATTAAATCAAACTGTCATTAAACTTGTTACATTTGGGTGGTTTAAGAAATCGAATTGGCTAATAGCTTTCTAAACAGTATCTTATTATATTTTTAGATGAATATTTTTACCACACACTTTTTATCACTTAAATAATAGTCATGCTGGAAACAATTGAACGATATATTGCTATATGTTGATGTACGAATATTACTGTATCAGAAGAGATTTAATAGCATCTTTTATCATAAATGTTGCTTATAATTTATGATCTATAATGTATAGATAATGTTCTATCTCGATATTCAGTGGTAGGTTGTTTATTAGTAGTTTTAATTATGTTTAAGTATTTCATCTGAAAAGTAATCCATTAGGCTTAAACTAACCATTTTTACTAAAAGTAATTAGATAATTTAAAAGCAGTATTATCTGTATTTTTTAAAAAAATAATAATGTAAATTAACTCAACTCTTGCTGATTGGTCAAACTTATGCTATGTCTTTAATATGGTTATCAATGTAATTATTACGATTCTCTTCAGTGTCTTCATTAAGACTAATATTAATATTTGAAACCTTTTAACTTTGCTACTATTATTATATCATCATTCAGTTAAAATCTTCGAAATGATAGTTATGTATAAATAAAATTTCTTTAAAATTTAAATGATTTAAGAGACTTTTATTACGTTATTATTCTAGAAAACAAATTTTAAATATTTACTATGAATAATAAGTTTTAAACCCATGAGTAAATTAACTATTTGAAAAAAATCTTGCGAAACTTTGGAACATAAAATAAGTTATTTAACTTAACTTTGGGTTTATACATTCCTAATGTTTAATAAAATATCAAAATTAATTATTGAATTATTCTTTATACAGATTTCATTTATGAAAATAATTATTGTTTTGCAAATTTTAATTCAGCAGAAAGTGGAAATATTACTTTAAACATAAACATATAATCACACCAGATAACGTAACTATATAAATAAAATCCTTCTGTAAACTTTAATTTTACATGTGCATGTTACCTGCAAAGTATGAAATGCCGGCATTCTATACAATACCGGACTTTTTTAGGCAAAGTATCAAATATGAGATTTATTACATACTTTTCCTAGGTATTGTATAGAATGCCTAAAGCTATTTAGGCAAAGTATGAAAAAAGGTCATGATAAGGATATTATATCAATGACTTACATTCCTAAAAGTACAAATCGTTGTTCTGATAAAATAATAGACTGCCATTAAAAAAAATTATTGTTAAATTGTGATTTCGCATATACTTGTATTAAAATTCTTTCAGAAGTTCCAAGTAGATGGAAACCATCCAATTTTCTACTCATTACTGTGCCTATATATTGGCATTTGGGGGGGGGGATAGAAGTTTTTACTACAATACCTATTTTTAAATAATTTTCGATTTTTTCTGGCAAGGTTCACAAAGGTGGATGTACAGTTCAATATCATAACGTGTAACATTTTTGTATTTGGTTGAAAGTTCTTTCTAAATTCTATCACATCCCCAGAATCTGGAATTTAATTTTGTTCTTGGCAAATTAAATTCCTAGAACACTGTCCACATCCTTAGAGCTCATGTACCTCCCACTGGGAAGGAAACTGGTTGTCAAAATTACCTACAGCAATTGGTATCGCCTATATGGTGCCGCACTAAAAAGAGAAACCAGCCCCTGGGAAATGTACTAGGTCTGAAAATGGTATAAATACCAATCTGCAGCCCCTTTGGGGGAAAAAAAATCCGTGAGAAACTGTATAGCATTTCTTCCCAACATTTTTATCCTCCCAGACCGGTCGTTATATATAATTTCATTGTATTTAAACCTGCCATCAGAATAAAATTCAGTTGCACCAAAAAATAATTATAGAATGATTTACATAAAATATAAAGTGATTTCCATGGAAAGTCGCACAAACGCGTGAAAAATACACCCCAGTAAATATAATGGAAATAATTTAATACTTCTTGAGTGGCCCTATATCCTTTGATCCACAGATCAGTGGTTGGGGACCACTGTTTTATGGTACTGACCCCTTCTTTTACAGGTTAAATGAGTTTACTTTTATTTTCCGCAAACATCACATCATAGCTTTTCAGCAACCAATAGTCACTGAGTTCCTTCTTAGTAGT
Source organism: Trichonephila clavata (assembly GCA_019973975.1). Taxonomy (NCBI): domain Eukaryota; kingdom Metazoa; phylum Arthropoda; class Arachnida; order Araneae; family Nephilidae; genus Trichonephila; species Trichonephila clavata. The sequence continues at coordinate 7,204 of BMAO01029488.1, read as the reverse complement.
CAATATAGCATTTTGTATATCAGTTATTAACTTCTGGTAAGTAATTTCAGTTAAGAAACCCCCCTCTCCCCTTTTATTTACAGCATCAACTGGAATTTTGGACAACTAGCCGTCGAATAGTTGTTTCATGTCTATAGATCATGGGTCGGCAATCTTTTAGCTGTTGCGTGTCAAACCAATCTACCAATATGATTCAGGGAACCACACAGTAAGGCATTTTTGAAACAATTGAAAATTTACAGATTGGTTGAGTAGTGCAAAATGCCACTGAGAATTGTGCTTCGTGCCACATGTGGCACGTGGGAAATAGGTTGCCGATTTCTGTTATAGACCATGGCTCCTTCTCCAACACTATAGCATGCTCTACCATATTCAGACAGCACAGGAAAAAACCAATTTTTTGTTGAACAAATTTAAATAAAATTGGGTATTTTGACATTTTCGAACAAACAGCAATGTACAACTAACAGATTCTGAGCCTAAGACACGTTAAAAGTTTTATGTCTTGCCAACTGACAATATTAGAAACGAATCTGAGATGTATTTCATACTTTACCGGTTTCTCATTAGGCATTCTATAGAATGTTTGGCAATGTTTGAAATTGGAATCATTTCATACATTGCCGGCTAGATTTAGGCATTCTATAGAATGCCGGATTTCATACTTTGCCGGTAACACATACGCAAAACACAGTATATTAGAGATGAATGAAATAATGCTTTTTAATCTTGGAGATGTTTAGTAAATTTTTTTGTAATTTTTTGTCTTTAAACTGTGGCTCGCGGCCCCCTGGAGGACCTCAGCACTTTTTATGGGTTCTGCGAAAGTATCTTTTTTAATGTTAAGATTTAACTCTCTTTAGACTTATAAAGGCCTCGTGGAAAAATTGAAAAATTTATAAGAAATTCAGCACTATCCTTTTATTTAAAAATTTTATAGAGATAAATACATTATTTGTATATTTGAAATTAGTGTTTGTAATATCTATACATAAAAAAATTAGATGTTAACAGTTTTCATAAAGGAAAATTGAAATGGCAAGAAAATCTGTATAAGTAGCAGAGTTAGTCTTGGAATTATTGAGAAATATTTCAATTATTTAGCCATGTATTGTGTGTCAGGAGGATGGGAATGTGCTTTAAACCTTAGGGGTCTGCTATGTCAGGTTGAGGCATAATAGGGGTCCGTGGTAATTGAATGTTAAAGAACCACTGTACTTGAATTCAATCTCATTTAATATCCTCATAAGTTTAGTTTCCAAAATTGCAGAAATGAAGACATTTTTTTTCCTTTCAGATTTGGAATGCAGTTGTCGTGAACATAGACTTCAATGTACGTATGACAGTTTTTTTTGTCAATTTTGATGTATTATAATAAATAACAATGCACACTTACAGAATTTCCCAGAATTATTTAGAAAAATTTTATGAGTAGGTAAGGGATATCAAAAGGATTAAGATTCTCATAGTAACCAATGGTCAGAGACTTCTTCGTTTCTCTTGGTGGCGTTTTTTACAAAAGCTTTGGAGGAAACTGACCTGAATTACTGCAGTCATTTGAGCTATCATCACTAGCAGAGAAATATGGAACGTTTTTCGAATACCGAGATGGCAGGTATTATAAAGAATTCAGATTCTTATACCAACCCATGGTCGGAAACGTCATCGTTCGTCGCTAGGTGGCGTTGGAGGAAACAGACCTGAATTACTGCAGTTATTTGACACACACACTGCACACGCACGTACGCACACGCACGCACGCGTACGCACTCGCACACACAAGTGCTATCTATCGTCCTGAGGGGAACAGAAAAATTCCCTTGGCGATTAAGCTATTCACTGAGTAAAAGCCCGTACAACACCGGGCTGAGCGGAAGGGAAAGTAACAAAGAAGTCAAGGTAATTTAGAAAGAGAATATTGGAAGTTCTGATTTTGAAAGGGAAAATGTTAAACCAGAAACCCGTGCAATGCCTGGTCATGGCACTCACATCGTACGCTTGCACACCCACACAAAGAGGTGGCGTCATGAAAGAAGGGAATTAACGTGAGGATTGAGTAATACACTCGGTAAAAGCCCGTGCAACGCCCGGCCATGCAGCTAGTTACGATATACTAGATACAGTGAAGGGGCGATATGAGGAACTCGAATTCTCAGCATTGACATATCTTTGAGCAATGACTATTTCAAATGATTTTCATTATGTCTCTTCTTTTCTTTCCCATGACTTTTCCGAACATGGGTTGCTAAGTAAATCTGAATTATTGTGATGTCCCGGACCTCGCCTTAAAGTTTGTCTCAATAATCCTGGGACACCTTGCATACAATATAGATTACCATGAAACTGTTCCGTATGTTCTGGAGAATAATAATAAAAATCTTTCTGCATTGCATTCTTATTTAACATTTATATAGATAATATCTTTACAAAGTGCCGAAATTATATTTATTTTTACTTCAGAATGCGATTGTTCTAAATGTAGAAAACAAATGTACTTATCTTTTAGTTTTCTCTCTATACTAATAGCAATACATTCATTTATATAGAAGACCAAGGAAAGTATTCATTATGTCTTAGCGAATATTGATAAAATTCTTCCTTGCTTGCATTATTAGAGCAAGACGTCATCATCAATCCTGTCTTTGAAAAGAGCCAAAGTTAACACACTTTTTTTTAAATTTCAGAGTCCATTTCTTCCAAATAATGAACAACACGGTGAAGTTAATCAAGTTGCGGGATCTGTGTGTCTAATTTATAAGGTATTTATAGTAAATAGCAAATCATGCATATACAATGAAGTACATTGGAAGTATTCCTGACAGTCTATAGCTGTTATCAATAAAACTCTTGCTTTAAAATGCATTTTTGTATCAAAAGACATGTATAATTTCTGTCTTTAAATAAGTGCCGAAATTTACAAAAGTTTTTTCGAAATTTCAGGATAGAGACATTCCAAATAGTGATGATCCTGAAAGGATGTTTGACAGTTTTGTACGTGTGACAGTTTTTTCCTCTATTCTTTTGATGTATTATATAAATAACAATCAGTGGCGTATATATATATATATAAATATAACGTACCCCCCCGCAGTGCGGGGCCCAAGGCTTTTAGGGGGCCCAAAGCCTGACTGACACCATTAACATAGGTTTTCTCAAAATTCGCTTTACATTTTAAAAAAATCGAATTTTTAAGTGATTTTCCAATTGGCGATCTAACATCATTCATAATCAAAACTTAATACGCTCATTAGATATATTTAATCCTACAGCTAAATCAAAAAACATTTTTTTATTTGCTGTTATCCAGATGACGAGAGATACTTTTCTTTAGTGGGTTTTCTTTTTAAACCTAGATTACTAACAAATAAAATAAAAGTTAGACGGAGAATCGGATAAAAAGCTAGGAAGATATAAAAAAAAAATTATTACTTACTATTACACTATACACTATATTAACTACAGGCAGAAGGGAAAAAAAGACATAGTTTACTTTTAAGAAGCAGCAGAGTAAATTACTGGCGTCTTTAGTCCTCCCGTGTTTCAATTTCATTTAGCGAAGTCATAAATAACGTACATCTGTTATACTTTTTTCAAGTAAAATAGCATTACGATACTTGGAAAAGCATAGAGAAGATTTTAAATGCTTATTTGATGATAGATTCATGAGTATTCATTCAAATGAAGCTTAATGAGAAGAAAGCATAACGGAAGGTATAAGTTTTTTATTCGTTTTTGCTTCATATAAAGAACTCTCCTTATTAAAAGTTGCAGTATTTATACGCTAGAATATAATCGAACTTTAGGTGAAGCTTATCTCGGGATTCAGAAATGAAAAATGAGGTAAGTGATAGCTTTTTTCTTTCATAAAAATTTTAAATTGAAAATTATTTTGCAGTGTTCGTGTTTTTCTTGGTGTTCGTTTTTTTTTTAGTTACCAGGTCATCTATTGTTAGATTTCCCGTTTGAATAAATATTATAAATACTCTCTAATTTTATACATTATTTACTTCACTTACTCAGACTCCGGTTGATTTTGTATTCAGTTAGAAGTTTAATATTAAATATTTTTACGTGATGTATAAAGGTACATTATGTTATGGTTTGGCAGTCCTTTGTATGTACATATATATACACACACGCACACTTGGCAGAAAAGAATGTTAATATGGACGAATGAGAGAAGATAAGCCCTGAGGAAACCACTAGATTTGATACTTCAATGCCTGAGCGACTTCAGGAGGTTTTCAAATCTCGGGGTTAACCAACCAGCTATTAAATAGATCATTATCGTTTTTAAATAATTTATACTAATTAATAAATACTAAAACAATAAACGCAGACATTTTCGACTTGATTTTTGTTGGTATAGCTACAAACCTGTCCTTGTTTTAAAAGCTAGGAAAGTAAACCGAGTTTACTTTTGTTATTTTCAGTACTTGAATGAACTCAAAAAAATATAATTAAAAAAATTCCGGTTTTTAAATTTTTTGTGTGTTGTTTATGCAAGCAGTAGTAGGTGAACGCAGACACTTTTTCTGGCAAGTATATATATATATAAGATCCGGCTTGGGGCCAAGACAAGACCTTGCGGGGGCCCAATTATTTTCCGTTACGCCACTGATAACAATGCACATGTATGTATATTGCTCTATAAGGGAAGTATATTACGCGGCGAATATTATTAAATGTTTGCCCTAATTCATTCTTAGTCTACAACCTAAAAACATGATATCCTTTAAAAGTTCTGAAAGTAAAAGATTTTTTTTTTTAATTTTAGAAATCTTTTGTTAGAAATGAGATGTGCCTTCAGGAAAATGTACGTAGGACCATTTTCATTATATTCTTTAATGCATTATCCTAAAGAAAAGTACATATATATAAAACAGTAAAATGAAAGTATTAATTATATTCCATTGAATGTTATTGGTATTATTATTTCCCTAATGAATTATTATTTAATAGCCGCATAAATTTTGTATTTAAAAAGGTTTGGAATTAACACATTTATTTATATTTCAGAAAAATGTTGATTCAAATGTACAGCTAGCTGAAGAAAATGTACGTATAATGGTTTTTACTTCAACTTTGTTGTATTATCCTAAATAGCAATGCAAACATATACATAATTCAGTACTAAGAAAGTATTCCTTTTATTCTAGAGAATATTAGTAGCATTATTGTCTAAGCATTCTTATTTAAGAACCGTACAAATTTTGCCTTTAAAAGAGTTCGAAATTAAAACATTTATTTATATTTCAGAATAAACTTGTTGCAAGTGAAGAGCGTACTGAAGATGTAAGTATGCCAGTTTTTAATGCATTCTTGTATGATTGTTTTAAAGAAATATTATTTAACAGCCGCATAATTTTAAAAATGTTTGAAATTAACACATTTATTTATATTTCAGAAAAATGTAGTTTCAAATGTGGCGCTAGCTGAAGAAAATGTATGTATGATAGATTTACTTCATATTTTTTGTATTATCAAATAGCAATATAATCATTTATATAATGCAGTACAGAGAAAATATTCCTTTTATTCCAGAGAATATCAGTAGCATTATTGTGTAAGGCATTCGTATTTAACAGCCGCATAAATTTTGTATTTAAAAAGGCTTGAAATAAACACATTTATTTATATTTCAGAAAAATGTTGATTCAAATGTGGAGCTAGCTGCAGAAAATGTACGTATAATGGTTTTTACTTCATCTTTTTTGTATTATCCTAAATAGCAATACAATCATATATATAATGCGGTACAAAAAATATTCCTTTTATTCTAAGGAATATTAGTTACATTATGGTCTAATGCATTCTTAATTAAAATCCGTACAAATTTTGCCTTTAAAAGAGTTCGAAATTAACACATTTATTTATATTTCAGAAAACACTTGTTGCAAGTGAAGAGCGTACTGAAGATGTAAGTATGCTAGCTTTTTTTGTATTCTTGTATGACTGTTTTAATGAATTATTATTTAACAGCCGCATAAATTTTGTATTTAAAAAGGTTTGAAATTAACACATTTATTTATATTTCAGGATAAACTTGTTGCAAATGAAGAGCGTACTGAAGATGTAAGTATGCTAGTTTTTGTATTCTTGTATGACTGTTTTAATGAATTATTATCTAACAGCCGCATAAATTTTGTATTTAAAAAGGTTTGAAATTACACATTTATTTATATTTCAGGGTAAACTTGGTTCAAATGAAGAGCGTACTGAAGTTGTAAGTATGCTAGTTTTTACTGTATTCTTGTATGACTGTTTTAACGAATTATTATTTATTAGCCGCATAAATTTTGTATTTAAAAAGGTTTGGAATTAATACATTTATTTATATTTCAGAAAAATGTTGATTCAAATGTAGAGCTAGCTGAAGAAATTGTACGTATAATGGTTTTTACTTCAACTTTGTTGTATTATCCTAAATAGCAATGCAAACATATGCATAATTCAGTACTAAGAAAGTATACCTTTTATTCTAGAGAATATTAGTAGCATTATTGTCTAAGCATTCTTATTTAAGAACCGTACAAATTTTGCCTTTAAAAGAGTTCGAAATTAAAACATTTATTTATATATTTCAGAATAAACTTGTTGCAAGTGAAGAGCGTACTGAAGATGTAAGTATGCTAGTTTTTAATGCATTCTTGTATGATTGTTTTAAAGAATTATTATTTAACAGCCGCATAATTTTAAAAATGTTTGAAATTAACACATTTATTTATATTTCAGAAAAATGTAGTTTCAAATGTGGCGCTAGCTGAAGAAAATGTATGTATGATAGATTTACTTCATCTTTTTTGTATTATCAAATAGCAATATAATCATTTATATAATGCAGTACAGAGAAAATATTCCTTTTATTCCAGAGAATATCAGTAGCATTATTGTGTAAGGCATTCGTATTTAACAGCCGCATAAATTTTGTATTTAAAAAGGCTAGACATAAACACATTTATTTATATTTCAGAAAAAGTTGATTCAAATGTGGAGCTAGCTGCAGAAAATGTACGTATAATGGTTTTTACTTCATCTTTTTTGTATTATCTAAATAGCAATACAATCATATATATAATGCGGTACAAAAAATATTCCTTTTATTCTAAGGAATATTAGTTACATTATGGTCTAATGCATTCTTAATTAAAATCCGTACAAATTTTGCCTTTAAAAGAGTTCGAAATTAACACATTTATTTATA
>BMAO01029487.1:0-31424 GCA_019973975.1 Trichonephila clavata | reverse complement strand
ATATACAGAGGACTTCTTTATAGAGCTTGAACTAGGAGTTTTGAAAAATTCGTATATTTTAAAAGTTACGATCATTTTTGAAAATATGAACCAGTGCTTCTTGATAAAATTCATCTACTCTGAATATTAAAATATGAATAAATCCTCTCCTGTATTGTGTATTTCAAAAATCCTATTGCAGACTCTGAACGCGGAAATCTTAACTATTTCTAGGCAAAATATTTTTATAGAAGCACGCAATTTTCTTAAAAGGAGAATGTTTTGAAAATGTCGTTTCTTCTTAATTTTTCTTACCAAAAAATTGCGTATAAATATTTTTGTAATAACATTTTTAATGCAATTGTATATGTATATTATAGAATATAACTGAAACTCAATTTTAAAAACATTATTCACTTATAAGATTTGCAAAACCATGGTTCTGAATGTAGTCAGTCCTCTTAAAAGGATTTTTTTCTAATCGAAAGTTGAACGTACCTTAATTTCAACCATACCAATAATGTATTTTCTGTTATAAATGCAATAAATATGACTTTGATGTATCTTGTCCTTCATAGTGCTGCCTTTCGCATTTCTTATTCTGCAGTTTAAAATTTGTGCGTGTGTGTTTATAATTAAGTGTAATATTTTCAAATGTTTTCTCTATTTTGATTAAAATATTATATAAAGCAGGGATCCCCAACCCCCGGGATGCCCAAGGAACATTAAGTTATTTTCATTTTGTTTACTGTGGTATATTTCTCTCGGGTTTATGCAACTTCGCATGGACAAGAGTTTATCTGGGAACTCTGTGAGAGTCACATAAAGCCGCATCAATACCGCGCATGCGCATAATGTCGTGATATCTCTATATATAAAATATAAGCAATCAACGTCCCCCTCCCTTAGCGGGTCGGAGAACAGTTACCAAATGTTGACCGGTAAAATGTTGGAGTGCACTAATATAAAGTACTTGACGTAAAGACTGTCAATAAAAAAAGACATTTTTTTTTAAAACGTCAGTAAAATATTTTATTTTTTTTTTTGCTAAAAGATTTCTACTCTGAATGTTTTTTTACGCATGAAATTAAATAATGCATCAAATCTCATGAGCAAATTTTTCTACTATAAACAAAGAAGAAAATTTTAAAGTAAAATCAATTTTTAGCCAAATTTCAATCAGAAGGAATATTTTAAATGTAAGAATAAATATCAGGTTATTCCTTTTAAGAAATATGAATAGAGCTGAAGTACTGTAATCTTCAGTACATCACCAATGCATATACTATAATCTTTAGTACATCAACAATGCATATACTATAACTTTAGTATATCAACAATGCATATACTATAACTTTAGTATATCAACAATGCATGTACTATAACTTTAGTACATCAATAATGCATATACTATAATTTAGTACATCGATAATGCATAATAGTTTTTATATATTGTAGATGACTAAGTAATTCTCCTGCTAAAACGTGCTTTATTTCTTAATATAAATAACAGGTATTCTTTAATTAAGTATTCTTTTTCCAATCTAAACTTCCATATTTTTGTTTTAGGTCTTTTTATTATAGTTTACTATTAGAGAATTAAATTGATCCACTATTAAAAAAAGTCTTTGGCGACATCAGTATCAGAAAAGATGTCATATTTAATTTTTTATCTACATAAGTCTTGTATTTGTGACTTATTTTTAGTTACAATCATAGATTAAAATTGTCATTTCTTAATAACACAAAAAATCAAATATATCTCCATAATTATATACAACACCAAGCTACATATCCTACAAACTTATGTTATCACAAGTAAAAACAATTTTGAAATTAAAATCTTAAACAAGAAACTAAAGAAAATCAATTTATTATTAAAACACACACACATTTGCCCATTTATTACTAACTATTACAAAAGTTTCTAAAATTCAGCGACAGATTATAAGGCTCAAAAAACTTCATTTTTCTTATGAGAAAGCAAAGAATTTTTATATTAATAGAATTTAGATAGTCTACTTAAGGAAACTTATTTTTTGCAAAATCACTACGGAATAATAAAACGATTGAATTTTTGATACAGATGTTATAAATGCACTTTTGATAGAACTAAGTCATAAAACAAAACGCATAATATGCAGACGTAATGTCTCAGACTCTTCCATCAATTATTTTTCAACTTTAAAGGTTTTAGTGTATCTTATCTTACTCTGGATACTTTTGATATCTCTTTCTAAGATTCTACTTTTGAGATTTAATTCAAAAATCATTAACGGTTTGAAAACAAAATAAAAAAAATCCTTCAACAGTTTTAACTCTCGTATAATTATTAAAATTCAACTACTTGAAAGGTAAGGGTATAAAATTGTGATTAAAACCAATTATGCAAAAAATTTATTTTTCATTATAAAAATAGAAATTATTTTGCCTTTAATAAATTAAAAATAAATAAGGCATTTTTAATTTAGTTTTTAAAAAAATATCTGATATTGCATGTTTTTTTTAAGAATTGAAAGAAATTAAAATTAATAAATCGGCGCTATTTTTTCAATTGTAAAATTTTTAAAATATGAGTTCATTCTTTCTTTTTAAAGTAAAACAAATCAGAAGTTCATCTTCCAAACTAAATTATAATTCAAATTAAATTTTCTCACGAATATAATTAATTACATTAAGGTATCCGACTACGTTCAAAACGTGGTTTTGAAAGAGCACGTAAATGAATATTTCTTTTAATATTTAGTATCACCTGAATTAGTATATATATATACAGTTCTTTTAGGACTATTTTAACAAGAAAAAATATTTAAATGCAATTCTTTAGCAAAAAACGATGAAAGAACGAAATATTTTCAAAATAATCTTCTTTTATGGAAAATTCTTCTATAATGATAATATTTTGCTCAAGTATAGGTTACAGAGAGAGTTATATACAGAGCCTGAACTAGGATTTTTGATACATATTACTTTAACGTGGCGTTATTCATATTTTATACATCAGAAAAGAGATATTTTAACATAAAAACATCGGTTATTACCTCAGTTGATCGCAACTATGAAAATAATGCGAACTTTACAAAAATCCTAGAACAGGCTCTGTAGAGAAGTAATTCCTGTATATAAGCGAAATATTATTTTTATAGAAGATTTTCCATAAAAAAGAGAATGTTTTGAAAATATGTCATTCTTTCTGCCTTTTGCACCAAATAATTACATTTCAGTATTTTTTTTGTTGTAGTAATATTCTTAAGAGAATTTTTTATATTTATTCTAATTCAGATGGCACTAAATATCAAAAGATTTATTTATATGATAGTCGGATATTTTAAATACATTTAAAAATCAAACGCATTCTGAAAATAATTGCATTTTATAAAAATTGAATGCAAATTAAATTTTTTAATTATTCAATATAAAAAACCATTAATATAAAGATATTAACTTTCTTAGAAGTAATTGGGATTGGTTATAAAAGTACCAAAAACGTACTAATACATACTGAAAAAGATAGATTTAGCTGGTACTTAAATTAGAATAAAGGACTTAATAATTCGAAAGACACTACATTGGGTGATTTTTATAACAAAATTGACATTTTTGAAATGAAGGGAATGAGAGAGGCATGAAATCAAAGCTTTTTTGAAGTCTTTTTCTTTTGAGATATGTGGGAGTGACTTCGTGAAAAGGGACGGAAATGCGTAACAGGAAGTTGGGGAAGCTCGCGCTATTTAATTTGACCAATCAGCGCGCTTGGTGGTGTCTCTTCGCTACCCTCACAGTGAAGTTCTGTTTTTTCTCCTACATTCGGGAGGAACTCCCCCCCCCTCTGTGGTCTAAGCCTTGGAATCTTTGTTTTTGTTTTGTTTTCTCACTTTAGGATCAGAGAAGAAGCTAAGTCCTTTAGATGGATCTTGTAAAGATATATACACGTGGGGTTCAACTCTAGTAGCCATCAAGCCGCCAGCATTTTTTATATTGTTAAATTTAGCATTTCAAAATATTCTAATTCAAAAACTCGATTTTGTTTACGCTTGACTCTAAATCCGCACATACCAGCAAGTCTTACTAGACTTCACCAAGGATAAACTTTTGATCCTTATGCTCAATTGTCAAAGTCTGAGGGGTCACCAAACAGATTTCGGCGTTATTTCACAAAATCGTTCGTTACTCATGTTGGCAGAGACGTGGTTAGATAATGACGAACGTGTTTCGATACCTGACTTTGATTCCTGCGTACAATTTAAACGACCGGGCGACAGAGCAGCTGGTGTTGCGATCTATCGCAAACAGAGCAACTCACATGTTGTGGCTCCTATATGAATATTACTTATAATCAAAGAAGTGGATTGGGTATTGTTATTCAAGATACTGGGGTCATACGTGTGGCAGAATGCTTATTTGAGAATGGACAAACAGGGATTTCGGTGGTTGTATACATTTCTTCGAATCAAACGGTTACAAAAATTAAAGATTTCCTGCATTTTTTACTTTTACCATATACCGAAGGTGGTTTTGCTCTTTAAAAAAAACTATCACTCGCTTTCCATGATTTTGAGTGGTGATTTTAAAGTTAACTTCAGTTTGCTAGAAGCCGAGCCACTCATAGCTTTTTTTTTTTTTTTAATGATGAACTCAAGCTCGAAATTAACACCAAATCGCAATGTTCCTACTACTAACAGTGGTACTTTTATTGACGCTATTTTCAACGGTTTTTAAATACTTTGAAATCACAAGTATATATGTCATATCTTAGCTATCATAAGTTATCATTACCGCTCTTCCCCAAATTGAACAAGAATAATTATTTTTGATAAAAAATTGCATTACTCTTGTGTTAATTAAATAAAATTTTCATTAAAGGTATAATTATTCCACAGAAAATTATTTCGAATCATACTCGATTCATTTTTTTCAGGATTTAAGTTGCTATTGGCGAATTTACCACGAAAACATGTCAGATATTACACATCGTAAGCGACTACTGTAAGGTTCGTTTCTTTTTTCTTCATGTGAGGGGACATTTTTGGAATTGTTTCATTCTGAATTATATGTGTTAGTAGAGGTATGTGAAAACCAAGTAACAAAAATATCAGCTGATAATTAAAAAACTTAAAACTATTTGGAAATGATCCTTTGGCATTTAGTTATTTTGCGGAAAGCTATTATAGTATCATCTGGATTTGAATCATATTTAGAATCCAGATGGATAATATAGAATGGAATTATCTACTTATGTTCCGTAAGAAACAAAAAAGCAAATAAATGACCAATGTAGACTAATAGTTATGATGAGGAACTCTTGATCTGCGTGACGCGAGTTCAAATCCTGGTGCTACTGAAGACCCACCGTGTATTTTTGGCTGATGCATGTTATATCTCTGTTGAGCTAAAAGACCTGTTAGCTTGGAGAGGAAGGGTGCCGACTCAGATGTCGTTTTCGTCACTTGAGTGAGGCTCAAAACTGTGAAGTATGTCGTAAATAGCTCTTGTGTTGCTTTGTAGTGCGATGTTAAGGCTGAACATTACCCTACAAATGCAAAAATATTGAAAATTTTATTTATTTTTATTTATTTATTTATTTAAATTTTCATGTAGTCCATATTATTCGAAAGATTACCACCAAATTTCTGATCTAATAACCAATTAGTTTTAAAGACATTTTAAGTTTTTTGATCTCAGGATTTGATTTCGGTTTGATTTTAAAGTATTTTTTCATTCTTAAACTGAATTGGGTAAAATTATTTTTGAGCACAATCAACTCTTTCAGTGTGAAATGGTTATTAACTTCGAGTTTTATTTGTACAACAATTTCTGTTTGCTGATGTTTTCAGTTTTTTTACCTGTCACAATTACTTAATTAAGATTGATTTCACCAATTTTTGTTTCTACAAATAGTTTATATAACTTAGAAACTTTATCATTAATTTTTTCCTGTAGAGGAACTGCCTCGACCAAAACTTTATTAGGTTGCTAATCTGAAACACTATTTGGAAGATATGAAATACAGTATTTTAAAGTAGGGGAGAAAAACTCAAACTTGCTAAACTGCCCCGATGAAACTGAAAGAAAAAAATTTATGAATAAGCCTGGAGATTTTTAGAATAAGTTAGCTTATTATTTCGTGCAAAAATGTTTTGTGTTTCAAAACTTTTGCGAAAATATTGTGTCGAGATTATTCTGAATAAACTGTTGTCGTAACAAATGAAATCAATATTAAGCAAAAATATATTTTATATTAAAACAGAATATTTTTAGTCATATTTAACTAAAGTAGCCTGTTATTGTATAATACCAGTTGTAAAATAATATATTAAAAAATTAGAGTTTTCCATCCATTATTAAATTCTTTATGATTTTATAAACTTAAATTGAGTTTTTCTCGGACTTTTATTTTTGAAGATATGAGTACTTTTTCTGTTCAAGATCGATTTATAAAATGTTTTCCAAATTTTTTAAATATGTTCTCAAATATATATTCTATTAAAGTAGTATGGATTTAGATCTGAGATTTCTGGATATTTTTTTTTAAAAATGCTGAAAAACATGTTTGTACTTCTTCCAGGTTTATCTGTAAAATAATAATTATTAAAATTAACAAGAAACAAACAGATTTTCAAATTCATACTAGCTTTTGTTCACAATAATCTAAGAAACATAAATCCCTAAAATGACCAAAATTTAAAAATTGAGCATTTTATAAAAATTTTAAGAGGTTTTAAAAAATTTTTAATTTTTGAAATTTTAAATTATGGCTGGTCTAACTGACTTTCTACTGTTAGAATCAAGTTGCAAAAATTTTTTTTCTTTATTAATAAATTTTTGGTATATTAAAATGGCAATAATTTGTATTTTTCGTGTGAGAAAATGCGTACAAAAATAGACCAATTTAATGAATTTATTTTTATTTATAAAAATGCTTAAAGGAATTATCCTTCATTTGCTACAAAGAGGTCTAGATTGAGCTACTTTTTTTGCCATGGGCAATTTTTAATTTTTTTATACTATTTAATGTGACATCATTTTGAATACGTGCATTTTCCTTAATTATTTATTTTTATTTATCAAAAATGCTCAAAAATATTATTAAATTCAAATCTACAAAAACTTATTGTTAGTGTACAATAAAATATTGTTACTGACATAATAAATTCATGTATCAGTTGTTAATTTAGAAAATGCTTTTAAAAAATTCAATTTAAATTGGTATTTAGAGCCTTTTTTATTTAAAAAAACGCATTGAAAAATTATATTATATTTTCCTTTTTTATATTAATAACTCTATTAAAACATCAATTTTTTATATTTAATATATAAATATTAACATAAATGTGTCTAATAATAATTTTTAAATCTAAATCTCATGATCAAATTTAAGTATGCATGAAAAACGACAAAAATATTTCTTCCGCTTAGAACAATACAAACATTATATAAATGCATATTAAAATTATTTATATAATATTCAATATGTACTTTTATAATACAATTGACACAATACTGTTATATACATTCAATCACTTTGCATAAGTGTAAAAATCGCTAATTTCATCGATCTTTGTATGAAGAACTCTGTATGCATACAAAGATCGATGAAAAATTAGCGATTTTCGTACAATTTCAAGCGCAGGCTTTTTAATCGAGATAAAATTTAAATCCCAACAATTAATTTAAGATATTTTAAATCTTAATTAAAAATATAAAAAGAATATTATGTATCAAAAAATATGCCACCAGAGTTCATGCTATATCAAGGTTAAAGGGATTTTCTATTAATCAATCAACTAATATCGATTCAAAGAGTTATGTTCTTAAAGAACACATTCAATCCTAAATATACAAAAGTTCTTAATCCTTCTCATATTACACCTAATAGCTATCCTTAGACATGAGATGTTGAAGCCCACTTAAGCAATTCAATGCGACCAATAAACTTAGTCGATCGATCAAAAATATTGATAAAGGGGAAGCGGTCAAGCCTTCAACAGAGCGGAATGAGCCGAGAAGGGCATTTGGGGGTCAACCCGTCCCTGGAACAATAAGGGAAGCGCAAGGGTTAAGCGTTAAGGGCAACTTTCCTTTCCGAGGCCATGGGTTGGGATTTATATGGGCCAGTTAGAAAAATCTTAGTAATCGATCGTCCTCCCGTCAGGCGAAAAGCAATTAAGAGACCGAAAAATGGGATTATTTGATTTCGATCGCTTAAAACGAGGAAATAGCGTGATCTTAGTCGATTTTCCCTTTATTTTTCGCCATCCCTTGTTTTTGGGGAGTTGATATGTTTCTTTTATCGTGATCGTGCGTTAGTTCCCCCTATGACGTTTCCTTATCTGTGCGTGTTAGTGTTAAGTTATAAGTATGTTTTTTATTTACGTTCGATTTTAGATGGTGGTAAAAAGTATAAAAATTAGGTTTTCAGAGGGAGGAATAGGGTGATATATATATTTAAGTGAGAGGAAATAAAAACAGCATTTATTTTCTGGTGTGTGTTTGATAGTTTAGATATAAATTGGTTTTAAAGCAATCTAGACAGTTACGAAATATAAAAATCATCAATAGATCAAAGCTTAAGGAATTATATTATGAAAAAAGGAGAAGAATTTTTAATAAACGTAAAATTTTCGTTCACCAGGAATAAAAAAAAATGAAAGGAATTATTAAATGTTTCTGAACCTCAGAAAAAGAATATTGCTACGGTGATTCAATTAAGAAGCAAAATCTTCTTTTTAGTTAAGCATCCTTTTTTTTCATACAGAATTTGGAAAAAATTATTTGCACTGTAATATACTATTAAATAGAAGAACATTAATTCGCACTGTAAGATACTATTAAAGATGAAATTTCAAACTCAATGAAAAACTTTATGTTAAATAGAATTACAAAATTTTAATAATAAATAAGAAATGAAGCAAAAAAATTAAAAATTAATATTTTTTTAAAAAATTTTTACAGGGGAAAATTACATTTAAAAGATGGCATCGTATATTGTAAAAGGAATTTGAGTAATGTTGCCTTTCTAGTTTTCAATCTTTATGTATAAATAGTTTATATTTCAAATATCTCAAAAAGATCTTATTAACTAACTATTTTCCTTATAATTTAATTAATACTTATATTTATCAAAGAACCGAGGAATAAACGGATGTTTTTGACATTTGGTCAAATGACAAGGACAACATCCGAGCAGGCTCCTCCCTTCTTATTCACAAAACTTTCACATCATTTCTTCGTCAGGATTTTGAGTCTCGATAAATTTGACGAGCTTCAATTTCCGTAGGGGGCTGTGTTCTGTTAAAAGCCCTCGTATAACATCTGAGTACAATGTTAATAAGTGAAAAAATCTATACATACAGGAGGGTTTTTAGCAAGAAGCTTCGAAGTCATGACTCGACATAAATAACAACGGTCCCTAGCCTATTCGGACACTGCAGCCACTAAATTACAACTAAACTAGTAGTGAGTTCTCACGCGTTTTCATTGAGATCCAGGGAAAGCTATTTTGTGGATTGCCAGTTTTCAGAACCTCGCCTTGTTAATAAAATTGGATACAAGCTTTAACCCCTAAACTTCCAATTAAAAGTTAAGAGGTTCGCTCCCCAGTGCCACCATTTTTCTAATAGGTGCGAGTATGAGGAGTAATAGGGGTAAAGAAAATTCTCAAATATGCAAATTTTTCTCTGATACAAGTAAATCCTTCCCAAAAAAGGTCATTTTGTTGCATTCCAAAGACTTCAGAATAGTTTTACTGATAGCAGCGCAGAGAAAAAAAATCGTATTTCTGTAGAACATTTATATACGTCCAGGCACTCAAAGCATCAGTTGAGTGAGACCAGTATATACGCCAGCTGCAGTTAAGGGATTGATATAGATATTTAATGTTTTTGTTGTTTCAAATGCCACCTGTCTGACGGTGTCAGAGAGAGGTCCACGAAATTCATAGTGGCAAGGGGCGCGAGGTGTGCGCCTATAGATATTTAAAGATATCTAAAGTAATATAATAGAGAATGATGATTTTAATGCTTGATTATTATTTGGATAGAATTGTGTATTTTTCTATTATTTAAATAGTATTTTTATTAATAAAGTTTTTGTATGTGTTCATTTATATGCTATATTTAATTTCTATTCAATTCTTAGTGTTATTTACAATTTCTATTTTATATGTATTTTCTGTAAAATAAACAGTTTTATTCTCGTGCGTTTTACCAACGCCATCGACTGTATTCAGCCTTTTCACGATGGCAACATTTGGTTTGTGTATGTGCTGATGGAATTGTATTTACTATTATTTTATATCTTTATTATTATTTAAACTGCATTTTATTACTAATGTTCTTTGTATGCTCCTTTATATGCTACACTTAATTTCTAGGGCAATGGGTAGCCTAGTAGTTAGAGCATCGGACTCCAGACCAGAAGGCCTGGGCTCAATGCCCGATGCCACCAAATGTCATCCGAGTATACACTCGAGTACGTGTTCGTTAAACCAGTGGGTCCGAAAGTCTTGTGGGTGGTCACAGCAAAAACAATGGGTTCAGGGGACTGGAGAAAATTTCCCTCCCCTCCAGTTCCATGACTAGATTGTTGAGGTGGAGATAGGCGGTGTCGCCATCTATCGTCCAACGAGCTATCCATTGCGCTCAAGGACACAACGAACAATTTCCCTTTCTATATATGCTATTGGACTCTTATTTTTTAACTATCTATTCATTTTTTAGTTTAATTATTAATGAATTAATATTTGAAAAAACTCTATTAACATCAAGTGGCATCCACTACAAGTTTTAAAAAAATGTATTTTAACTTGACTGGATGAATAGAAAATATTTTATTAACGATTGAAAACTTGAACAAGATATATATATGCTAGCTGACCCGGGCAAGCGTTGCTGTGGCTTTGTTTTAATACGTTGATTTAATATCATTCTAATCTATTCAATACAATTTAATTTTTGCTTACAAGTTTGGAGAGTTGAAATTAAACATAAAACAGCATAATTTGCTTTTAATTTTGCGTTTTATTCATCGCTAATTTCAGAATAGTATAATGCATGAATTATTTACGAAGTTGTTTGTAACATCATATAATGATTTAATATTATAAATGAGGTTAATAGTGCAATTTTTAATATTTTTATAATTCTAAATTATAACAATAAACAATTTTAATATGATTAATCGTTAATTGATGCAAAATATTTTTGGTAGCTTCTCTTTTGCTTACCAAAGTAGATTCTGTGGTTTCCCCACACGTAAGCATGCAACACATACGTAGTTATCCATGCGATAAACTTGGAATTTCTAAGTCCAAGCCCCAAATGGACATTGTTTAGCTTTGAGCTTTATTAATGGTCATCGCGTAAGCCTAACGAATTGGGAATTGAAGCCTTTTAAATAGTATTGGAGATTCTGAAGGTATTTGTGGAATACGTGGCAACAAGACGATTTCTCTTTTAAGCTTTACAATCAAAATGGTTGCTTCTAAAAGATTTCGCGTTTTTTTTTTTTTTTTTTTATGACCAAACGTGTAAATTATATAATCTATGTGGATTGAAGTTACGTAGTATAATAACCAATAAAGCACTATTAAACCGAAAATTGTGAGGCGACATTCCTAATATATCCAGGAAATTCAAAAGCTTTACAGCTCCGTTTTCATGAACTATAGTGTCGATTGATTTAAAAGGCATTAGATAACCAGGCAACACCTCTGTATCTGGATGTTTATTTCGTCAACATCAACATTTTTCTTCTGCCCAAAGTAACAGGATTACAAGGTCAGTCATTACCTAGATCAGCGTTCCTCAAACTGTGGGGCGTGCCCCCTAAGGGGCGTGAAAACCCAGCAAAGGGGTCGCGAGCATATCGAAAATAAAAGTTCCAAGAAAAATTAATTTACTGGAATGAATTAAAACAAAATATTTTCTGACATGATAAAAAAATACACATTTACACTGATATAATTTATATATATCATCTGGCAATATAACGTTATCTCTATTTCAAGCTATCTTTGATCGTATAACCAAATAAAGAAAACATTTTGCTTGATTTGCTGTAATTCCTCGATGAAAGATTTTTTTTTATTACGTTTTCTTTTTTTTATCTAAAATACTACTCTTTCAGAGAAAAAACAAAACCCAGACTCAGAGAAAAATTGTAGGAAGATAAAAAATTCACCACTGTCATTTATGGAAGTTGTAAATAATATATATCTGTTGCGCTTTAATCCATGTGAAAGAGTTTTATGATATTTCGAAAAGCGCAGATGATTGTGAAGGATTATTTTTTATGAATATGCTGAAACATATAAAGCATAATGAAAAAACGTTTTACATAGTTCATTTTTAGAACTAACATCCATATTTTTACATTGAATACACTTTTAACCCGGTAGTGTTTGCGCAAGGCGCAAAGTAATCCAGGCTGAGAAATGTTAATTCCAGGAAAACTGTTTATTTTTTATCAATGACCTTGACAGTATCCTCCTATATGACAGTCTTCAAAGAACTAAGATGTATTTGTCACATATTTCAGTCTTTTTTAGAGTGGCAAACGTTTCTTTACAATCTTAAGGTTTCTGTTCCGTTTTATTCGATTTTTTCTCAAGTTATCAAAGAAAAATTGAAAAGTCATCGAAAGTAGGTAAGTATACTTTCTCTTAATTAAATTATTCTCTATAATTGTGATTTTTATCGTGTACAATAAAATAATTATAAAAAAGGGATTGAGGTGACTCAGTCACCCCGCGTGACCATTAACGTTAGTATCGAGTATGTGCGCCTGCTCCCGGGTTAAAACATTTTGGTCTCCTCGCTTTAAATATTAAAAAAATAACACAATTATTCTTCATAGGAATTTTACATTATTTTTCATTATTTAACAATTATTTTTTATGTTAATCCTCTGAGGCTTAAAATTACAGCTGATTTTGACAAAGAGTTGCAATCTATAGACTGCAACTGTGGTAAAATTGTCTCTAAACTTGGTTTCTACGATGTCAATTGCTGCTGGCAAAATAAGCTCTCTTCGCCAATTGTGTGAGGCTTTTTACATCTGGCTATTTTGTATGATACTTTGTAAGATGCAAGTAAAGCTTTTTCATTCACAGACAAGATTTTTTTTAAAAAATGCTTTGTTTTTTCATATGACGTTAATTTTAATTCAAAGAACTCTCGAGGCTTGTTAATGTACTCACCATGAAGCGTTTCCAAAGGTCTTTTAAGTTTATTAGTTTTAAGTTTATAAGTTTATTACATACTGTCTGCTACCAATATATTTTTGAACAAATAACTCACAGGGGCTTTTCTTCTTCATTTACATTAGTAGTGGTAAATCTAAAATTTAAATATTTTTGAGAATACTAACTTGATTCAATTTTCAGAACTGTGCACTTGTTGATGCTTTAATATCGTCGAATGTTCGCTTATGACTTAAAAATTTATCCATGTTTTTGTTAATATATTGCCGTAAATGCTTAATACTGTGAATTGCAACTAAAGCACAAATTATAAAATATATATTAAATTCGGTAGCTATAGAAGTATCGACTCGACCAAGACAAACTGGAATTTATGAGGTACAGCATTTTTACATGTTTTGCCGAGACGTCCGATAAGTTAGTTGCCCAAGCTCATGCAGACGTTCGCTAGAATTCTAGATGTGCTGGATATTGATAGGAAAACAACATAGACCATAGACCATTTTTCTAATGACATTTCTACATTTAGAAAGGGTAGATAGAGGAAATATATGTTTAATTAAATATCATTTTGCAATCTGCTCCAATTTAAAAATTAGCGGAAAAAATAACATACTAATTATCCTATTACTTAGAAGTATTTTCTTAAAATATATATTATTTAAAAGTAACAATTACAAAATTTAATACTTATCTTGCTAATTTGTTCGATTTAATTCAATATATTTCGGTTTGAATTCAATATATTATTTTTATATAAGGGGGATTATTATTAAGAAAATCAGGTCGACAATAGTGAAAGTTTTAGAAGCACTGACCTAGAATAATTATATAGTATATCCGATAACACACTCTCAGTCAGTTCCTTTTTTAGTCTGAACAACAGTACAGAAATTTTTCTCGCAATTTGATACGAATGTGTATTTTCATGTATTTCCACTTCAATCTTTCCAA
Organism: Trichonephila clavata; assembly: GCA_019973975.1. Lineage (NCBI taxonomy): Eukaryota > Metazoa > Arthropoda > Arachnida > Araneae > Nephilidae > Trichonephila > Trichonephila clavata. The sequence goes on along the minus strand of BMAO01029487.1, from coordinate 17,290 downwards.
TATCCAACAGTTGATTAGAAAACCATTTGCGCTGATTGATCATCTTGAAATTCAACTCGGTGCGTTTATAGTTAATTCGAAGTGTTTCATCGTTTTGCCATACAAGCGATTGTTTTAAATTTACGTTAGTCTCGTAAACACAAGTGGAGCAATGTCTGTCGGAAATCACCAGAGAGTAACAGGACAGCACCACCAGATATTTTTTCGTTGTCATTTAAATCTTACAAAGATCTATGTAAAGGTTCGAGTGAGTGTTTATGAGACATAGTGCTCTCATTGCTGATTATGATTGAAATACAGTAGCCATTCAGCTTTTTTTAATGTTATGGAGCTGGAATTCTGAATGTGCACAGTTTGTCCGCCATTTAAAAAAGGGGCAGCAATGCCTGAATGTCAATTGCAGTGGCACCAATGCCACCTGCAATTGCCAATGCAATTTTCTGTTGATCGTATTATCGCAAGGCTGCGCCTTAAATTTTAGTAGCCTTAGGGAATAAAAATACAGACACGGGACTCGAGCGCAAAGCCATTTGACATCATTCCGGCAATATCCAGAACAACTAAAAAAATTTCTAAAATTTGATTCCAGGTTCTCGTTTTCCCATCTCGAGACACACCAGATGCCCACTTTGGGCGCCTCTGTTCTTTCAAGTTCCTTCCCTGAAAGGGGTGGCAATACTATCGACCCACATTATCCTGCGAAGTTACAGGAGTTTTCTAAAGTCCGTTTTTAGATTCATGTTTTCCACCCAGAAAAACACTGGAAGCGCACTCTGCAAGAATTTTAAGGTAAGTCCCAGCCATGTTTCACTTAAAATACGGTCGTCTGGCCTTATTTGACATAGTAAAGGAATTTTTCGAATTGGATGAAATATTCGGATCGGCCTTCTCAAAATACGAAAAAGGTCCACTTTTGCGCCTTATGGCTGCAATTTAAACTGACATATCTATCCGCGCATATTAGTCCGGCATTTTTCGGCATTACCGGAATTCTTAAAATCCATTTTCAAATAGTCTTTCCCCTCTCCGAAGCATACACGGGACTGAATTTCGATGCCCTAGCGCGCGAAAATTCAGCCGATAGAGGAAATGAAAATTCGTTAGTGGGGCTCGAACGCGAAGCCAATCCACCTAATTTCAGCAACATCCTGCAAATGTATGGGAGTTTCTGAAATCTGATAACAGATTCTCGTTTCCCATCCTATACACAACCGAGGACTACTTTCGGCTCCCCTGAATCAGCTGAGTTCAGTCTCTAGAAAGAAGTATGAGGGTCGTCCGGCATTATCCACAAAGTTACGGGAATTTCTAGTATCCGATATTGGATTCTCGTTTACCATCCGCAAAATGACCAGAAAAGTATTTTTCCCGCTTCGAGACTTTTGAAGAAAGCTTCTGTCACGTCCGTGTAATAGACAGGCCTCCAGAATTATTCGGCAAAGTCGCAACAATTTTTCATATCGGATATCAGATTCAGATTGACTGTTGCAAATACGCCAGGGACCAAGTTTTCGAGCTCCAAGGCTCTTAAGGTAAGGCCATGTTAAGGTATTCCTAAAATACGGTCGAACGGCATTATCCGGCAAAGTAACGGGTCTTATTGGGATTCAATTAAAAATTCCTATTCCACGCCCAAAATACACCAGTCACTAATTTTTCATCCACCTTGGTCAACAAAATCTGCTTCCGCAGGCACACACGCATTCCGATATTTTGCGAATTTTCCCATTTCGCGAATTCTACGCATTTCTGCTAATAAAAAAATTTGACTTTCCAAATTGAGATGAAAAACATCCTATGTTTTAAGTTGAATGAAATGACACATAATATGCAAAATTATGTTATAGTCGATTGAGTAGTTTGGAAGTCCATCGCGGACAAACACTGTGACTCGTAATTTTTATATATAAAGACTAGCTAACCCGGCCACACGTTGTTATGGCTTTGTTTTAATATGTTAATTCAATATTATTCTTATCTATTCAATGTAGTCAAATTAATCTTCTTTTACAAATTAGGAGGGTTGAAATAATGTATAAAACAACATAATGATTTTAGTTTTGCATTTTATTCTTCTTAAGTTTGAGTATAGTATAATGCATGAATTGTTGACGAAGCTTGTTAAGTAACAACATATGAAGGTTTAATTTTATAAATGTGGTGACTAACGTTGATTATTTGTAATTTTTAAAATTATTTTTATCATTTTAAAGTACAACAATAAATAATTTTATGTCACTAATCGCTAATCGGTGCACGCTATTTTTCGTAACCCGTCTTTTCCTAACTCAAATAGATTCAACGGTTTCCATACACTTGAGCATGTAGCATCTAGTTGTCCATTAGAGAAGCATGGATTTTGTAAGTCCAAGCATGAAATAAATATTGTTCGGGTTTCAGATTCATTTATGGTCATTGCGAAAGCGAAACGCGGAATCAAGAGTTGAAGACTTTTGAATGATATTGGAGATTCTGACGGTATCCGTGGAATACGTGGCAAAAGATTCCGTAGCAACAAAACCAAATTCTGGTTTAAACTTTAAAGTTAAAATGCTTGCTTCAAGAAGTTCCCAGTAATACGTTTGATGATCAAACGTCCATCGTTGCATAATCTAGGTGGATTTAAGTTACGTAGCAGAATAACTAGAGAACCAATCTTCAACCGAAGATGGTGTGGTGACATTCCTGATACGTCTAGAGAATTCAGAAACTGAGTTTACGTTTACGGATTTTGTTTTCATCAACAATAGTGTCGATTAATTTAAAAGGCATTAAATCACCTGGCAACAGCTCTCTATTTGGAAGTTTATTTCATCACAATATCAACATTTTTTTATTTAATAACAGAGATACAGAGGCAATAATTATCTAGATAATTATACAGTATATCCGGAAAGACACTCTCAATGAGTTTCTTTTTGTCTGAAGAACAGTACAGGAAGTGTCTGTCTATTTCATGCATAATGTATTGGGATGAAATTCTACATTCACCGTTTCCAATATTCAGCAGTTGGTAAGAAAATATTTGCTCCGATTGATCATCTTGGAAATGTATTTGCGTGTTTATAGTCAATCGAAGAGATTCCACATTTCGCCTTAAAAACAAGTGTTTTAAACATGCGTTAATCTCATGGTCAAAAATAGAGCAACGAATGACTGTTAATGTCTGTCGGAAGTCACAGCACTAAATATTTTCTCGTTGCCATTTAAATCTTGCCAAGATCTAAGTAATGCTTAGAGTGAATATTTATGGATCATTGTACACTTATATATAGTATACTTATCCCTGATCGTGATTTAATTCATTTGCATTACTGTAGCCAAACCTCTCGTTTTTTTTTCAATGGTACACATTGCATCTTGTATTATAGGAATGTTCAATGGCAGCTTGATGCGGAATGTAAAGTTTTTCCACCATCTAACGAAGTGACAACAGTGCCCGAAGATGCATTTGCTAATGAAATTTCCTATTGCAATCATATTTCCGCAAGGCTGCGCCTGCAAGATTAGTTGCTGTAGGGAATGAAAACCCAGAAGCGGGACTGGAAAGCAAATCCATTCAACCTCATTCCAGCAATATCCAGAAAAGTTACGAAAGCTTTTAAAATCCGAATCCAGATTCTCGTTCCCCACAGCGAGAAGCACTCGGGGCCCTCTTTCGACGCCAATACTCCTGTAAGTTCAGTCCCTGAAGGGGAACATTACGGTTGTCAAGCGTTACCCGCCAAAATAAAGGGAGTTTTTAAAAAAAGAGTTCAGATTCTAGCCCCCCCCCTCCCAGAAAAACCCAGGAAAGCATTTCTCACACTTCGAGAATTTTAAAGCAAGTCCCTGCCACGGTTCGCGTAAAATACGTTAGTTTGGCATTATTCGACGTAGTTATTGAATTATCTTGAATTGGATTGAGAATATTCGAATTGGCTGTCCCGAATTATGCCGAAGACCCACTTTTTGCATATCAACGTGCATATTTGGTGCTGCTGTCTGCAAATATTTCAGTCCTCCAGTATTATCTAACAAAGCTACAGGAATTTCTAAAATTCGATTTCAAGCTCTCTTTTACCATCTCAAATTACACCAGGAAAGCACTTTACCCTCGCCAAGACTTTGAGGGTGAGCTCCTGTCCCGACTTTCGTAAAAGACGGTCATCTTGAAATATTCGGTGAAGTTACAGTTATTTCTCAGATTGAAAGATCAGATTCGGATTATCTGTTTTGAAACACGCCAGGGACCAGATTTTCACGCTCAAAGGCTTTTAAGGCAAGTCTCTGCCACGGTGTGTCTAAAATACGGTTGACCGGCATTTTCCGCCAAAGTTTTCGGAACTCCTAAAATTCGATTTCAGATTCTCATTTCACACCCCGAAACGCACACAGAACTGACTTTTGATGCTCCAGCGCGTGCAAGTTCATTCGCTGGAGAAAATTACAATTCGGGCGCGGGACTCGAATGATGTGCCTTTTCAACTAATTCAGACAATATCCGGCAAGTTTAGCGGAGTTTCTGTAATATGAATTCAGTTAACCATTTCCTGCTCTTAGATACAACTGGATATTACTTTTGGTGATCCTGACCCGGCAAGTTCAGTGTCCCTTGAAGGGGCATTAGGGTCGTCTGGCATTCTAAAATGTGATTTCAGACTCTCGTTAACCATCCCGAATTACACCAGAAACGCCCTTTTTCTGCACCAAGACTTTAAGGGTAAGCTCCTTCCTCGGTTTGAGTAATAGACAGTCATCGTGAATTATCCGGCAAAGTTACAGTTATTTCTCAGATTGGATATCAGATTCGTATAATTCGTTTTGAAATACGCCAGGACCAAGTGTTCATGATCAAATGTTTTTAAGATAAGCTCCTGTCGTGGTGTTTCTAAAATACGGTCGACCGGCATTATCAGGCAAAGTTACGGTTATTTTTGGAAACAAATTCGAAAATCGTATTCCACACCCCGAAATACTCCGAGCACTTACTTTTCCTGTATTTTGGTTCACAATAACTGCTTGCGACAATTTGCGAATTTTCCCGTTTTCCGGAATCTTCACATTTCCGGAAATAAAAGAAATTATGGCTTCATTAATTGAAATAAAAACTATCCTATGTTTTAAGTTGGACTAAATGACACATAGTGTGCAAAATTATATTATGATCGGTTGAGTAGTTTCGGAGTCCATTGCGGACAAACAGTGTGACTCGTAATTTTTATATGTAAAGATATGGAAAAAGAGAGAGTGAGAGAACTAATAGTAGAAATTGAAAAAACAGAGAAATGAACATTAACGACTACAAAAAATCTTTATAAGTTAAAACTGAAAAAGAGCTTTTTGTGTCATTCTTTTCTTGAAACTGAAGTGAATTGTGTTGGTTACTTTTTCGTGCTATAAAAGTATACGATTCTGTTACTCAAATAGTTGAAAGCTTGTAAGAGAAGCATCGAAACGCTTGTTTCCTTTCAACAAAAGTGATTTCAAAACTAAAAAAAGCCTAAAAAAGTAATAAGTTTTTTTAAAAAATGCTTGTTTTTTTTTTTAAAAATGCATTAGATTTCAACATATATAGATATTATATAAACATAGAAAAGAATGAATTTCTGACTGGAAATACAGAAAATTTATTTTTTCTAGAAGAAAGTGCCTGAATGTATCTATAAAACTGCCACGAAATATTAAGTGAAAAACCAAGTACGTAAAAATTTGGAGATATACATATTCTTTTGTACCAATCATTTTTCGTTGTTCATACTATATATATATCTTATTTAATATATTTTTTCTTACAATTATATAAATATATTGCACATAATATCATATATTCTTTACTTAAATTTAACGTATTTTTACCTTAGGAGAAAATTTTGGAATAATGTTTTACTTTTTCTTTACTTTATTTTTATTTGATTATTTATGAATACACAGCTTGGAATGATTTGTAAGGTGAATTTCTCTAAAAAAACTTGACATAAAATAACAGCTAAAACGTTAAGAAAAGAACCAATAAACTAAATGCATGTTTAATTTAGTTTTCAACTCATTAGCTGTCTATCATAGTATAGAAAATTTAAGGTTTTATTTACGATAGTTAAATAAATGAAAATAAACTGATTATTTAACTACAATTAATAGCTTTTAATATTAAATCCAAATTATTAATGAGTTTATTAATAAGCCCCCCATAACAATGTTTATTTACAATAAAGAGTTTAGATTTTTTTTTATATTTAATAGACAATCAATCATTATCTTGTTTTTGGGAAAGAATAACTTTCAAATCTACTATAGTAACGTTTAAGAAATTACATTCTAAAGCTCTAAAAATGTAAGTTAATTTTTGTTTTGAATTATCTGTTAGGTCAGTTTTTTTCAAACTGTGGGGCATGTCCACCCTCCTCCCATTAGGGGCGTGATAACCTTTTGAGGGGTGCGCGAGAATATCAAAAAGTCGTAAATAAAGTATTACTTAAAAATTTATTAATTTACTGAAAGGAACCAAAACGAAAACATTCTGATATAATAAAAAATATAAAATAAACATTACCAATGATATAATATACTTATAAACGCATCAGTACTGCTTAATTTAATTGATAAATAATTTATCAAAACTAAGTTAAAAACAAGTTTAATAATTGCAAGCGACTCCATGGGCTTGCCGTATACAAAATGTATTAATTATATCGATAATTTCTACGGCTTATAATTAGTTTTATTGTAGCTGTACGTCAAAGTACATTACTGCATTCAATGCATTGTTATTATATGGAGGGGGGCGCGATGAAAATTACGATGAAAAACTGAATCCCTAACAACTTATTTGCCGTAATTTCCAGCTTCTTGAAGGATAGATCTGTGACTTTATCTTTAGGTCATTCCTCAAAAGAGAGATTTTTGAACAAGGTATGTCCTCAGGGATCAGTTTCTGGACCTTTTCTCTAAAACATCATTATTAATGATTTTTTTCGTAAAAAAAATCTTGGAGAATTTGAGAAGCAATGTGTGTTAGGTTGTAACGGATCTATAAATGCTAACCTGTCACTAATCCTCTTGGCTAAATTTATTTATTTTTAACTGTTGTTATATGGATAACTTTTTCCCGAAAAAGACTCGATTTATTCAAATGAAGGGTGATATTTATGCATTGACTTTTAGATACGCGAAGTTAGGAGAGAGTAATTGAAATTAAGTCGACGAGCAATTTTTAGAATGATCAAAGATTGATAATTGCCAATAATGGTAAAAAAGGTAGAAATTAATAATAATGACCGGAGATCATATAACTAATAACGTAATTACGATAAATTAGACCGTAGACATCTAAAAAAAGAGTAAGTGAAATAAATTATAATCAAATATTAAGTATCATTTTTGCCGTGTAATTGCTCCTATACTTAGTAGTGGTGTGCGCATTTCTTACCCTGGGTTGTTAATTTAAGTGAGAAAACAATAAATTAGAATTTGTACTGATTAGGGCTGATATTTTTTCTAACCCCCAAACACCAATAAATGCATCGCGTTTATTACAAGGTTATAAAGTATTCTCCAAGTTTTAAATTTAACAGTTTTTAAATAACATTTACTTAAAACAATGCACTCAAACTTTCAATCTTTGCGATTAAAATAAATCATAATTTTCATCACCCCCATCCCCTCCATACAATAACAATGTATTTAATTCAATAATACTGCCCTTTGACGCTGAAACTACTATGCAACTATAACCTTTTAAGTGCCACCGGCGTATATAAACGTTTCACTCAGCCAAAGCATTAATTGTCCCGGTCGTATATATACGTCTTTTCTAAGTAGGATCTTTTCTTTGTACTGCTATTTATAAAATTATTTCGAATGCTTTAGAATGCAATAAAAGGACCTTGGTTGTGTTTGCGAAGGATTTACTTATTTCAGAAAAGATCTTATTTATTTATTCCTTTTTATCCTACCCCCCTACTAATGCATCACATATGGGGCCTACTTGGAAAACGGTGGCACTGGGGAGCGAATCACGTAACTTTCATTCGGCAATAAAGGGATTATATATAAATTGTACGAATTATCAAGATAAGAGTTAATTTTTGTATATAATGTAATATATGACAAGCCCATGGTGACACAGGTAAGTATAAAACTTGTTCTTAACTTAGTATTGTTAAATTAGTTATGAAGTACATTGAGAAGTACTGACACATTTATAAATGTATTATATCAATGTAAATCTGTATTTTACTTTTTGTATTTTGTTTGTTTACTTTAGTAAATTAATTTTTTTTTTTTAAATAATCTTTTGTTTTCAACTTTTCATTAAGCTCGCGCCCCCTTATAGAGATATCACGTCCCCGTAGGGGGCACGCCCACAGTTGGAGAAACGCTGACTTTAAAGTTTTTAAATTCATAGTTTTTTGCAGGAGAGGAACATGTATAGATATTTGATTGCATACAGTTATTTTAAGTTTCGTGAAAAATTGCTGATATGATTAACAAAATGTTTGTCAAGTTTTAAGCACATTAAATATACTAGACATTCATTTATTCTATTTCAAAAGATTTACATTTTTTCCTTCGTATTTCTTATTATTTTTTGAATACTTAAAATTATTCATGGATTTTTAAATATTATATTGCTTAAAAATACTTTTTTCTTGTGTGTTTAAAATTATAATCTTATACATTTTTCACACCCTGTACTTTTAAACCCACATTCCTAAATTAAATCAGTTTCACAACCTTTCGAGTTGAAAAAATAAAATATTGCAAGCTTTGAAATACTTCAGAAATAATTTTTTTAAAGAGTTAACACACGTAAATGTGTAGTACACAAAATAATATGACTAAAGCTCAGTGGTGCACTGTACATAAAATTTGTCTTCCTTTGTTGTCATATTAAGAATTCATTAAAAATTAAACAAAAAGGAAGAACTAATGTAAACTTTAAACTGACTTAAATGTATTTTTTTGTTCAAATGGTTGTAGAAAATATTTTTGAATTCTAAAAAAAAAAACTTGTATTTCATACCCTATTAAGTAGAACACGGCGTGAGGTGGCATTCTGAAATAAGAAATAAAATGATTAAGGAGGTTGTGTTGGAGAGGAGAAGTGGAAGAGGTCTGACCCTCCATTAGGGTCCTCTCCCTCAAAATTGGGGTGTAACCAAAATCGTACTATCACCTGCATGGTGCTTAAAGCTACGGCCAACAATAGACGTACATCTAGCCCCTTGTCAGTGGAGTAACTTACGCTACCGCATCGCGGGGAGGGGCAAAGTCTATTTGCTGCCAAGTGCCCTTTGTAAAATCCAACTTGGAGGCCGAAGACCTGACTTTGCAGGGGGACTCAAATGTTCTCCGTTACGCCACTGCCCCTTGCCATGATGAATTTCGTGGGCCTGGATCTCCCGCAGTCGAGACCAGGTGGCATAGAAACAACAGAAATGTTTGAAAAAATAAATCGTTTTAAGCTGAAAATTAAGTTTAAAGAAGTGGCTATTAGGTATTAATTAAAACCTATCAAAATATTCACGTATATTTGAGGTTATTATTTTATCGAGAAAATTTTATAAACTGTATAATTTCTAATATTGTATTATATTTACTTTAAATGCTTTTCTTCACAAAAAATTCTAATACCAGTAACTGAACAATCAAATTGATTTATTTTAGCCCATAATTAACATTAATGTTGAGACAAATGTTATTCAACTCGTTGTCAACTAATGACCACTAAAGCCAAATGAGTTAATAAACAAACAGAAATATAATTAAATTATAGAACATTATAATTTGTAAAATAGTTAATTTTTAAAATGAATTTTATAATTTTATATTTATGCATTTCTAATAATAGGAATTTGTATTTTATATAAACTCAATGTATTTATATTTATACTTTTAAATCTGGAAGTAATTTCTTTGTAACCTTCTTCATCCTTCGAGATTGGCTAGTCCGTATTTTGGTATCAAACTAGTTGCAACGCTTAGGTATGAGAGCAACTAAGCCTAATGGAATAAAAAGTTGTTCGAATTCATTGCAGCAAATTTCTATACATTAACGTTATAGAACCAAACGATCCATAACATTAATTTGCAGCGATGTAAAATAACTTAAGACCGAAATTTTAATTTTTAAGAAAGATCATATGGTTTTTATAAATATAGCCATGTTTAAAGTATAATGTATGCATACAGAACATGAAGAGTAATAAATCAAATATGTTAAAAAATTATTTTAGAGAAAAAGAATTATATAATTTTACTCAAGAGAGCTATATTATCAAAATAGTTCTGATTAACAACATTATTTAAACTAAGAAGAAACATGATTTTATTCAGATAAATTAACATGTAAAAAAAATGAAATTTAATTTTATATTTTCTATACTTTACTGAGATTTTCAATTTAATCATTTACTTTATTGTATGTTTTAACTTTATCAATTTCAGTTTAAATTTTTTATTGTTCTTTTTATTGAAGATGCTTCAATTGCTGCGCTGAAACAGTAATTATTGTCTCTTTGAATACTTTTTTAAAATATTGAAACTTAAAAAGATTCAACAGAAAATCTAAAGTTAAAATCATAAAATCAATATTTTACTAAACGCCTCCAGTAATTCAATTACTTAAAATGGGAGATTTAGTTTATTTATTAATTATTCAAGGAAAGATATGCAAATATTCAAATTTATTTGCAGCTCTAGTTAAAACATATTTTTTACATTTAATTAAATTTGATAGTCTAGCCTAACGTTTAATATTTAATTAAATATAATTCATGTTGCATAAAATAAATGCAAAACTATGGTACATTTTATTTTAAATTGTCACTCGCGAACTTAAATCAGACATATCTCATGATATTTTTGAAATAAATGCCACTTAAAAACAGAATGACTAAATTAATTAATTTAGATTTCATTTGTAATAGAAATTTAATTTATTATTACTTTTCGTCCGTTTAATATAAAGTAAATAATATTATTTTTTTATTCTTAAAATGTTTTCACTGTTATACTAAGTTCAAGTCATTAAATATTAGCTATTTTCAATGGTTTTCGCTTAAATAAAATTTACAATTCGTATGTTGTTCTAATTTTTCGAATTTGAGAAAATTTTCACTCTGAATAAATTCTAATATAATGGACATTGTCATTCGCATTATTCTACATACGTAATAATCTACAAACTATGTATAATATAAAATACACTTTAAATTCTTAAGCCTTCATTTATACCAAAGTAAATAAAAATCTCAAGCCTCTTCTTGCTTTATTTTTCCTTATTTTGTATTTTGAACTGGAATTGTGGTAAATGTGTTGTTGTTTCTTATCCTGCTTGCTCGACAGAAACATTAGATCAAGTCCGTGAACCCGTTCGTTTTTAAACAATGAAGAACTGTAGCAGAACTTGTGAGCAGCTGGCTATTATGGCAATCAATACAAGACAATATGCGGGCAGAAGCGGCTTTAATCATAGTCCAATCTCTTTTGATATATAAAGTGGTACAAAGTGGCATATTTTAAAAGTTCCAAAATTCTCGGCTTATGTAAGGAAGTGTACGATATTCATCACAAAGCAAAAATATTTTTTTTTAGATTTTCTATGATGTTTCACTGGATTCCTCATCAGTTTTATATTTTACTTGCAAAATACTTACATGAGATATAACTCGCAATTAAACTTACTAAGTAAATTATTTCAATATTAAATCTTAAATCTTTCATCTAAGTAAATTATGTAATTTTTTTTAAATTGAAAATATTTCCATGGTTTAGAACATTTTTTTTGCAGTTTTAAGTAAATAGGATCAGTGTTTTATTTGAGACAGTAGACAGATACTCTACAATGGAAAAGAAGATTCTGATGCATAGATAATCAAGTATGGAACTTCTTGTTCAGCTATGTGTTCTAGATTTCAGCTTGTTTAATAAATATATCAGCTGTTACCGAACAGAAAAGCGGTAGTCTACTGGTCTAGTTAATAGACTGGTGGCTGTCATAGTTCGACCCCAGTACCACTGAAAAACACGGCGTGTAGGGGAGCAATGCATGTTAAATATCTGTAAAAGAATTCACACAAAATCTTCCCGTTGGCGTGGTAGTTAAGAGAGGGAGTGCCAGCTCAGGTGTCGAGCACTTAAAACATTACATTTTAAGAGATATATTCATATAAATAGTTTAATAATTTCAGAAAGCTCAGTGCTTTTAACCGAGGGGAAAAGTTGACGAGATATATGTTTATATTAATATAATGGTGCATGTTAATATAATTTTAACAAAGCTAAGATTTATCAGTGGAAGCTAATATTGTGACGGATTTCCCCTCACATTCATCAGTGTTTGGGAGTTAGAATAATGATCAGCCATAATCACAAAACAAATATATTTTATTAATCCTCTAATAATATCAACTACCCAGGCTAGGAAATGCACTTGTAAATAAGTGTTGGAGCAAAAAAGCAAGGTAGACGAGAAATTTAATATTTAAAAAGGAAATGAATCAATTACTTTTGTAACGTTTTGGTAATATACGTTCTGAATAATCATAATTTCGTTCTCAGCTATTCGAATTCTAGTCGATATTAATCTAATTCAAATGTATCTTATAGACTAAATAGTCAATTATCAATCTTAAATATTAAGTAATTAATCAATGAATCACTCTCGACTAGCTTACTACAACTTTACGTTAATCTCTCACTTCTTTCATCTAACTCCTATAACCTCTCTCCTCAAACCTAAAAGTTAATGCTTAAATATAAGCCTAGATTTATATATAAATAAACCGCATCTTCTTCTTCGGGACAAAGTTTTACAATAGAACAATATTGAAAGAAATAGATTTTCTCCAAGAGTATGCGTAGGAGGCTCGCGAATAGACCCTTTACAATATTAGTCCCACATAATTGCAGAAGCTACTCAAAATTTTTAATTCCTTAATTTTTTTTTAAAAAAAAAAACTGTTCATTTTGAATTACATGTATATATTCTTCAAATGCCACTTAATATTATAAACAAAAAGAAATTAAAAAAAGTAATTGTTTTCTAAGAAATATGTTTTAAATTTTCATTTTAAAACACAAGTTTGAATCTTCCTAATTCATTCTTTACTTTTTTTGTTTTAAAAGTGAGCATCATTATTCAGAACAGCGTTCTATGTCACAGGAAAAAAATTACACAAAGGAAGAAAATGTTTATGAACAAATTTTTTCGTTTGAAAGCCCCCCTAGAGCAATTTTTCTTCAGTTTTCCACACCTACCTCCGATATTAACATTCGAGCTGTCTATACAAAACACCAGAAGAAATTTTTGAAGGTTAAGGAGAGGTTTTCTAATGCGAAACAGCCATTTAGAAGCCATAGCTAATTGCTTCTAGTTTTTTGGTTCAATAAAATCTCTTTTAAGAGATATATTATTTGTTGTTTAGAGAGCTTTATTGAGACTTCAAAAGCGTTACATGAATAATTTTTACAACAAATTTTGGAATGTTTAAATTTTGCTTTAAGAGAATTTCCAATACCCTTTAAAACGAAACTTTAGAAAGCTAACAATCTACCACTTTATTTTAGGATGAGGAGAAAATCTACTACTGCAGCGTTTTTTTTAAATGTGGAGCTCTAGTATATTGAAAAGTAGAGAACAAAAGATTATTTTAAAAAAATTATTAATTTACTAAAAGTAAACGAATAGAATATATTCTGACATAATAAAAAATAAAATACACAATCACACTGATATAATATACTTATAAATGTATCAGTACTGAATACAATGTATTTCATAATTAATTTAACACACAACTAAGTTAAGAACAAGTTTAATAATTACCAGTGACCCATGGGCTTGTCATATAAAAATTATATACAAAAATTAATACTATCTAGATAATTTGTTCAATTTATAATTAATCCCTCAATTCACGATTAAAAGTTAGGCTATTCGCTCCCCAATGATACTGTTTACTACGTAGGCATGCGCATGTGATGTATTGGAAGGATGAGAGAGAAAAGGAATAAATAAGCAAACCCACTAAATAAGTAAATTCTTTGCAAATACTGTCAAGACCCGTTTTATTGCATTCCAAAGACATCCGAAATAATTTTATGGATAACAGTGAACAGAAAAGATCGTCCTTCGGAAAGACGTATATATACGTCAGGGGAAACTAACGCTTTGGCTTACCTAAATTCATTAGTAGCTCAAACCATTAAATTATACTATAAATGAATACAAATACGTTTAAACTTTGCATTGAATTTTCCTTTAAAATCATAGACGGCAGCAAAATATTGCATAAAAATTCTATTGGGACTGCGGATTTATATTTTTATTATTGTTGAAATAGTACATTCCTCGAGAGCTGGTATCACTTTTTAATGTGGCACTTAATAGATATATACCAATTGCCGCAATATAATTTTGACGTCCAGCTTTCTCCCCACTTGAGTTCGGAAAATGTGAAATTGAACTAGGAATTTAATTTTTCTGAGAGCTCCCAAGCCAAAGAGGCACTCAAGTGATCTTTTATATTCCACATAATCATATGACAAGTCGCTGTCAATTTTTCGCACCACGAAAATCTAACCGACTTGAGTCCATATCAAACGCATGATCTTGGTCGTATTAGTCCAGCGCCAAACCAACTACACCACTCAGCAGCAAAAGATATAATCCAATTAATATTTCTCTTTTCAATAACTTAAATAACGTTATCTGTTCTCGGAACAAGAGTCTTTTTCTTACACCCAAACATTAAATATTTTTACAGGCATAAAACAATGGTGTTATTGAAAAATTCTTATAATTTTTTAAAAATTAAATAATTTCTAATAAATTATAAATAAGTATCAAATAATTACAAATATTTGTATTAAAATGTAAATGAAAGTTAAATGATTGGATGACAGTAATTCGCCCGAGATCTTTGCTAATCTTTCATCATGAACAAGCCTAATTTCGTTTGATAAAAAAAGAAAATTTAAAAAAATAAGTATAATATAATTTTCTGAATAATAAAAGCTGTGATAAACAAGTGCTTATATTCTCTAACTTGTAGCGAGGTTTATCCAATCACGGGTTTGAAACTTAATGCCAAAGGCTGATGCATGTTAAATATATCAAGGCAAAAATTCCTCCTGTAGACGTAGAATGGAATTTTAGGGAGGTGGTACCAACTTGAATGCCATTCTGGTCACTTGGCCGTGACTCAAAATTACGAGATTCATCACCAATAGCCCTCATGTTGATTCGCAATGCGAGACGTAAGTTAAAATTAATGTTAAAAATAAATTGCAAAACGTATTTTATCTGAACTCTATTCTATAGTTGTGAAAGGTGATAAAACTTATGCTACCGAAAAAATTTTCATAACAGGCTTCCTTCAAAAATAAACTTCCATCTATTTTCTACTTAATTCAAATTTCTTCAAGATAGAAATGGTTATCATAACCTATTGACAATGATCACAAGCATGTATGACGATAATTAAATCGACCTGCTATTCTAAGTCCAGTTTCTACAACAAACCTTGAAACATATTAAATCAAAATCAAACAAAGGCCCTTAAATTAAGTAAGGTTAGTATAAAAGGGTTTGAGTAAAGTGTGTCGTCCTCGTAACTTGAACGTTAGGGAGTAAGTTCCTAGTTAGTTTCCTTAGTTCTTTATACCATTATCCACCGCTAGATACCCACATAATGGTCCAAATGAAATAGCGCAAATCATAATCTGAAACAAATATATTTTAAAATAATATAAATGTAATAATAAATCATTTACCGGAAATATATGCAGGGACGTCTTAAGGCATGGTCCAACTGGGCCTGGGGTGTCGCGGCCACAACAGGACTTCGTCTCGTTCTCAACTTAGTCTTAGTAAGGTCATAACTCGAATAATTTCAAAGGTCAAATGTTATTTCCAGTTGTATTCTCCGAAAAACTGAAAATTTTGGACAATAGGTCAACTGGCTATATGTGATAACCGTCTACCTAGTACAGGCCTAGGCCTAGCACCATACACCATCATTACTCATACAGTCAAAAGCTGACAGTCAATCAAACCGTTTGTGAAATTGTAAGTCATGCACATTTGTTTCAGCTAATTGTTTGTACAAGTATTTGACAACGTAAGCTATTATAGTCTACTTTTAAGGGTCATATGTGAGGCCTCTATTTGTGTAGGGGCCCAGGGCCTACAGTTGTGTAGGGGTCCAGGGCCTACTTTTGAGAAGGAACCCAGGGTCTCAAGAAGTCTTGAGACGTCCCTGGATATATATATATATATATATATATATATATATATGAGACTGAAATTATAAATAGTTTCGTATTAAATAAAAATAACTTACGTTTTATAAATAGTTAAACAGCATTCATTTCAGATATTACATATTCTAGAACAATAACTTTTTACGAAAACAAATAGATTTTTGTTCCCTTTTAAACACATGGTTTGGTGTTTTTTATTCTTTAAATGTTGTTTAATATAATCCAAAAGTTGTTCAAATATTTAAAACATAAAATTATTGGCCAGAATAAAATGTATCGCTTAACAATACGCTTGGTTTATTTCAATTTATTTTCAAATTACTTTACTCATCAGACTGAAAGTTTCCATTTCTGTGCTGAGACATGTTGCTTGAATAACTTTGAATCAGAAGATCTTTTAGTCAGAAAGGAATACTCTAACTCATATATTTATTCTAAAACAAGCCAAATACCCTGGTCGATTTTATACTTATAAATATGGTTGATGTCTGGAGAAAACAAATAAATATTTTTAAAAGAATGAAGATTAATATAACTCTATCCCTTAGTAGGCCTTTCAATTCGCCTTTCTCTCTCTCTTTCATGCTTCTTAAACTAAAGTAATACGTATTTATTTATGCTTCACTCGATTTTACGTTTAATTTAATCCAAATTTATGGGCTACATTGCAAAAGAAAGTTATTAATCCTGACAAAAGAGTCACTGGAAAGATATGGTTAAAATAATTGTATAAAAATATATGTATTGTATACATCATATGTATATGTATTCAGAATTCTGTACTAAAGAGAGATGATTAATTAATATATATATATATATATCCTAATAACTCTTATTTTTAGCAAATTAATGGACTGTCACAATGTTGCCTTGCAAGTAATTGCTAACTCAACATTTATTTGTACTTTTATGAATATGAAAATATTACTTCAAATCTTGTAACTTTTTAGATACATAGTGACTTAATTATTTTTAGTAATATAGTAGATTAGGTTCCTAGTTTTAATTATTATCTCCAATATTTGAAATTTTTAAAAACTAA